>CM031240.1:996054447-996161883 GCA_018340775.1 Taxus wallichiana var. yunnanensis
TGAAGAGTTTAGAGAAGAAACAACTTACCATACTTGTCACACATTACATGTGTCCTAGTGGAGACTTATACAAACTAGGTTGGGATGAAGTTTTGTGTTGGTGTGTACTTGGACATGAGTGTGAAGATATTATGGAGGAAGCTCATGGTGGTATTGTAGGTGGAAATTATGTAGGAGATGTTACTGCACACAAGATTTTATTGGCTAGCCTATGGTGGGAAACACTATATAAGGATTGTAAAGAATATTGTAAGGCATGTGACCATTTTCAGCACCTTGGAAAGCCTAGGCATAGAGATGAAATGCCTTTGAGGCCTATTGCAAGTGTAAAACCTTTTGAAAAATGGGAAATTGACTTTGTGGGTCCTATTTCCCTCCCACGTGTAAGACTGGATTGCGCTATATTATAACTTATATATATTATCTTACAAGGTGGGAAAAAGAAGTGCCTATATAGGATTACACAACAACTATGGTAGCAAGGTTTCTATGTGAGAACATTATCAGCAGGTATGGATGCCCATTACATTTAATAAGTGATAAGGGTACTCATTTTCTTAATGAGACTATCAGGATATTGTTGGCTAGAATTTATGGTGGCACACCATAAAACAACACCCTATCACCCACATGTAAATGGAATTGCTTAGGCTTTCAACAAGATATTGGGACATACATTGACTAATATTTGTGATGTTGGAAGGAAAGAATGTGATGATAAATTCTTTGTTGTACTTTGGGCATACATAACAACTTATAAAATATTAAACAAAGCCACACCTTGTGAGTTGGTGTTTGGCGTGGAGGTTATTTTATCCATTTAATTCATGTTACCTTCTTTGTATATTGTGCGTATATGAGGTTTGGCTGATGAGAAAGCACTTGAAGAGCGTATTGATAAACTGATGCATGTGGATGAAAGGTGCACCATTTCCCAATGGAGTCAGAAGATAGAAAAATCCATGCAAAAGGCATTGCATGATAGGCACATTAAGGATAAGAAGCTTGAAGTTAGAAAGATGGTTCTTCTTTATGACTCCGATTTCTTGTGCCACCCTTGATAGCTCAAAGTGCATTTGTTGGCACCATATGTTGTGAATTATATACTAGATTTTGGTGCTTATCAATTACAAGCATTAGACGGGACATGGTTTCTGGTTACTTTAATGGGAGTAGGCTTAAGTCCTACTATAAATAAGTTCTTTTGGTGTTTGTAATAAGGTAGTATTTCCATTTAGATTATATTTCCTTTAATGCATTTCCCTTATATGTGTTTCCTTTGATCCTTTTTATGCTTTTTCAGTTTAGTTCCATGTTTTGTGTAATAAGTGTGCTTGCACACGAGAAGATGATTACCACATATTGAATTCATGCACATAATTTTAGTGTGGGGTGGAGTATATACGGGATAAATGAACCAAGTTTGAACATTCTTTGAAAGATGGATATGCATAGAGAAAAATTGTGTAGGTTCTTAGAGTAAAGGTGTGGATATAGAAATATTGTCTCACATGAATGGATGCACAGTGTAATGTGAGGTAGGCTACAACATGTGAGACTACTTGGTGAAAGGTGCAGTAGATAGTACTTAGCACATGAAGGTGCGTGAAAGGAGGTCTTGTGGTTGAGAAGTAGTAGGCACGCCAAAAGGTTATGAATGGGGCATGGAAAAAATAGCATGAAAAAGGAAAGAAACACCATTTCAATGCTCGGTACAATGATTGGTAGAGAGAAATAAATGCAAAATAATTTATAAAATTTATAAAAGGTAGTGTTGGGAAATCATTTTTACCTTTATGATTAAGAATAATTTGAGAAATTTGAAGAGTGAGATAAGAATGAGTTGCAAAATAAGCTGCGAAGAGTTGTGATATGAAACTAAACTAGAAATATTTGAGCACGGGATTGATTGGTGCTCTATTGGAGAAGTTGTTTGAGCAAAACAATGTGTGCGAGGAGGAGAATCCTAAGTTAGGGTTCAAGTTTGAGATACGACATACATATTTTGAGCTAGGGCACGTGGGTTTTGAGTTACAGAGCTCAAATCAAAAAAAAACAATTTTATAATTCTATGGAACCTAAGAAAGCACTTAGAGTAACTACAAGGGGTTGAAAGTAGAAGGAATTCAAAATGGAATTTGAAGACACCCCAAAAATTTGATTATCAAATGCAATATCTAGAAGGATTTTTATGGGCCACAATTTGGAGTCACATGTTCTCTGTTGTAAAGTAAGTGACTATAACCATAGAAATAAGGATAATAAAGATTAATTGGACAAGCTACATGTAGTAAAAATAGCATTGAGAATAAAAATTATATAGCTATGTATGATGATGCGGGGAAAATTTGTTGTCAAGTGTGGGATTTTTTCAACTTTATGAACTCCTTACTTTTAAAAACTACAAAATTTATATCAATGGTTGATGAGAAAATTCCATGAGGACTTCTTTTACTTTGTTGGGTGATGAATGAGGCTTATCATGCCCCTGATTGGGAGATTGACAAGATTGAGGAGTTTGAGTACAAAAATTAGGAGTGATGTCACTAAGAAGGAGGGAATATAAGTAACTAATAAATCACTTAGATACACGAAGGGAGGGTGTAGGATGGATATCCCCAAGTTGCTAGATGTACCCAGTTATTGAGGCGGTGGCGCACCTTCTCACTAAGTTGAATAATCAAGAGCGTTGGTCACAAGTGAATAAGGCATGGTTACATATTGCAAAGAAGATGACATAAGGAGTAGTATACAATTTGGCCAACTTCATTGTTGAGACCATTATTGAAGAAGCACACCAAGGTGAGAAGATAAGTTTTGGCACGATCCTTATGTCTATTATTTTTATAGAGATTGGAGTGCCTAATGGGCCAAAGGATAAGATGTGGCAATACCTAGAAGAAAAGAGGTCCCTTGCAGATAGATTTACAAAGTACACATGTGATGGATCCATGAGTCGATCCAACAAGAAAAGGATATAAATTTGGTATGAGTACTTTGCACACTTTGTTTGAGCATGAGTGGAGAATACCCACGGATCTTCCTTCGGTATTAGAAAAGTAGGTACAATTTTCCATTTACAATCATTTTTGCATAGGGCACTTTGGCATGAAGGATGGAAAGTGGAGCCCTTGGTGCAAGCTCCCCTATGCCTTCATTATGCGCTACTTTAAGGCATTGGTACAAAGGTTCTCAAAGACATGTAGGTTAATTTTTAATGAAAAAAGTGGACTACAACTATCATACACTCTGGAAGACGTATGTCTACCCTAGTTAGTCTACATATATTAAGAAATTAATTTTAGATGATATTCATATCATTTCTATGAGCTTAGAAATTTGGAAGAGTGGAGTGGCTAAGCTATATATATATACCTTAAGCCCAAATTGGAAAATAGAAAATAAGTAGAGAATGAGTTCAAGCTCCTGGGTGCCCAAGGAAAGCATATTGTAAGCACACTACAAGATGAAGAGGAAACTTTTCCCCTTGGTGATGAAGAAGAAGAAGAAGAAATTAAAGATGACAGTGGTGGCTTAGAGCATGGTAGGAGAAAACAACCCACCATAGGAGAGAAAAGAGTGTGTGAGGAAACCCCTCATTGCAAAAAGAAGATGAAGAAGTGGGAGTGGAGACAAGTGCGAGAAGAGATAGGTTCGGGAGAAGGCACTCGGAGACCTACACTACGAAGGATGTTAAGAAGAACCAAAACTCAAGGCATGGGACCTTCATAGCCACTAAGGAGGTCTCCTAGGATTTCTCCTATGAAGGTAGAACTAGTGAAGAAAAGGAATAGGTACATTCCTCTTAAGGATGATGAAGGTAAGGAGTCGAGGACATCACACTGAAAACTATGATCAACACTAAGGATATAGAAGAGCCTTAGGAAGAATAATTGAAATAGGATACAAGGAATTGAAAGAATGGGAGGTAGATGGGAATTGATACGAGAGGTCACTAAGGATAATGGTGAGCCTTGGTGAGCATAATGATACATAGAACTATGAAAGACTAGTGTTGGATTCAGGCATCCACATTCTTAGGGGTAAGCTCTCTAGAAAGGAGAATGAGGAAGAAACATATGAAACTCCTACAATTGGGTATGTTAATGACCCAACTAATATTATACGCACTAGGTTCTAAAGAAATTTTAAGCCCAATGAATTATATGGTAGGAGTTTATGGACTCTAAAATGGCCCCCATACACACATGGAAGAAACTATCGTGGACATGGCATACTTACATGGATGATCCTAATTTTGATGTGTGTGAATAATTGTGCATCTCATGAAGAATGAAGAAAGCACCACATTCACGCCATGTAATAGTAAAGCCCACATAGATGTCAGACAAGAAGGTGAGTAATGCACTAACAAAGGTATCTGTAAAGGTTACACGCTAAAACATAGATAAAGTGACAACTATTCGGGTGCTTCTAGAAGATAGAAAAGATAAAGATAATGAGATAAAGAATCTAATGGAGGAAAATGAGAAAGCTAAGGCAAAGGTGAGCACATTGGTGAGTATGACAGAACAAGTTGGGGATGAAATTTTGAAAGCAAGGTGGATCACGGAAGATAAAGTTCCAAAAAATTCCCCTATATAATGCAATATTTAGACATGCTTGTTCATATGGTGATGGATGAAGTTCCAGTGCATATACCAAAACTAAAGGATGTTGTAACTCGGAAGAGAAGGCCAAGACAATGGTTGCATGAAAAATTACTAGCTATGAATCTATACTACAAACCTTGAAGGATGAATTGAAAAAGGAAGATTTGGCATTGAATATGTGTGCAGCCCCTGATGTAATAATAAAGACAAGGAATATGGTAGAGGAGGACGAGGTCCTCAAATCCGTGAAGAATGAGACACTTTGGTGTGATGAGAGGTTTAATTTGGTATTGGAGAGACATGATGCACTTGTAGCAACCCAGGACCCTCACAAGGAAAGGATCAAGGAGATTGGAAAACTCATCACGTGGTGGATGGATGTTATGGAAGGGATGATCTCGAGCCTAGAAAATGTTCTCAGGGTGTTGTAGAATGAAGGTGAGAACATGACTTTGGATGAGTTAGATGGGGTACTAGAAGACATCCTTAAAAAAACTAATAAGGTGTTGAGTGATTGGAATGAGTTAGAAGCAGAGGTCAAAGTGAATATCCAGAGTTTATTCTACCTGCGAAAAGATAGAGCACCCAACTATTCTTTCATTATTTTGTGTAGATATTATTTCATTATTTATTCTTTATTCATGGAGATATGGATCATGATTACCCATTCTATAGGATGGAAATGAAAGTATTGTGGGGTAATGTTGGTCGATGAATTATAGAATAAGTAATGAAGGTGCATAAGTATTAGGTATGTGGATATAGGGTGCGTAGGTGTGTGCATAATTATATTGGAACAGGGCACACGTGGGTAAGCAAGGAAAAATACTTAACCATTTGCAGTAGTAGAAGGATAACTATATATGTTGAGTGTTGAATTGGTTGCTATGAACACGTTTTGTTAGAATAATTGAGGATGAAGAAAGATATTTTAGACAAGTGGAAGATCAAGCAACGATGCAGCCTAGAATTTACAGATAACACCCTAGTTGTGATGGCACATCACTTAGCCTAGACTGAGCACTCACTCAAAGCGCGCAAAGGTTCCGGGTCCCTCGTTAGGGTTGTTATAACAGGATGTTAACATGACAAAGGAAGAACCATATAGATTCATAACTAATCCATCATTCTAAAATGCATGCTACCCTCGATCTATGAAAGAACAAGCTTAAACAAGTAATCATGTTTGAATTAATAACATGCACTACTAGACTGCACACACAATGACACTTAGATTCAGCCAATATCTTCCATCTATTAATAAATATTGAAGCTCCTTACAAGTATTATCAATCTATACCAATGCACATATGGAACCGATACGGTGATTCGGTCATATGCGTATACACACACTTCACACTCACCTAGTCATACATTCATATATCTCTCTCTCCTATGCACCTAACATCATATATATAGGGTGGGGACTTGCCCTTCACCACTTATCTATTCTAGAAATAGGACGCATGCTATTGATAGCCACACACCATTTACAATCATAGCCACACATACAAGTGTGCTATCTATAGTCCTCTTGTAGTTAACTGAAGTATCAATTCTATTCTCATCTCATCTTCATGCAAAAAAACTTCAAACTACTTCTCCAAATATAGACAATGCATGGCGTGCACGTCTCTGCATCGTTGATGTGTTCCACATGCCATCTTCTAAAAATAGTTCTTCATGCTCAAAATCAGCTAAGTCCTGAAATTTGAACTTGCCTTCCGTGCGTGGGTCCTTCTTGTCCTTCCGTGCCCTTGGTTCTAAGCCTTTATCCCGCTTTCGGATGCCTTGTGTGGTCTTTGACAAGTATTCTTTTATCATCATTACCCCACACTAATATCATTGCCATCCCAACAATGGGTATCTCCAAATATTGAAGAAAAGAATACAAGAATGGAAGAATGTAGATAAATAAAGAATTTTTATGATGTTATTAGAAACCTCCTCTGTATCAGTTTACGTATCAACTCGGATACTCCTCCTTTATTTTGTACCCCAATACCTATCATTGGTGAGTGCTTGCTCTGCTCATTCTGGTATGTCCACAACAATGGAGTCTAACTCATCCCTCACAATTCCTCCTTTCTCATTCTATAGAACCAACACAACACTAGACATTGATGTCATTCTACCTTCTAAAAGGTCCATCTTCTATGCAATTAGCTTTCCAAGCTCTTCTAGCCAAGTCTTGTGTGGCTCTTGTGCTGCTATCAGGGCCTCGCACTTCTATTTAACCATTGACAATCTTTCTATGTGGCCCAATGTCTCATCTTTCATCACTTTCTGGACCTCGTTGTTCTCTTTGAGGGTCTTGATGTTGATAAGTGCCTCTGGAGCTGTGCATACATTTAAAGCCTGGTCTACTTTCTTTAATACTTGCAACAACCCTTCATAAGATGTAATTTTTCTCATCACTGATGCTTTCTCCCATTCGACATCTTATTCTGAGAGTTCGGCACTTGCATACGTAGAGTTTCATCTTCAAGTACCAAGTCCACCAACTTTCCCACATAGTGTATCACTGAAGGAAATGTCTGTGGTACCTTGGCCTCCAAGTGTGGCCTTGCTTTGATGACATTGTCCCCAATCTCCTCTGCAATGCTTATAAACACCTCGTTCTTCTTATGTGAAGTCCCTCTCCTGTGTTATGTGTGCTATCTCTATGTCCTTTGTCTTCAACTCCTCACGTAACACTTTGATCATGGCATCTTTATCCATGTTTCTTCTAGCCACCTCAGTGAAACTTTCACCAATGCATTGTTGACCTGCTCATCTGACATGACAATAGGCTTTACTATCATGTTTCTAGCTTGAGGTGCCTTCTTCAGTCATTTGAAACACATGAATCTTTACACACATCAAATTTAGGCTCATCCATGTGGGTGTGCATTGACCACGATTGTTGCCTTCTAGTGCGCACAGCCACCATATCCTCATCCATTAACTCCCATCCGAATAAATCATTTTATGCTATGATGCTCTACAAGTGGGCATAGACAATTTTTATTGCATCCTCTACATACCCCATGGCTGGTGGAATGTGATCTCTACGTGTTCTTCTAGACCTTTGCTACTTAGGAACTTTAGCCTCCAAATTTAGGAATTTTGTCTCCATGTCCGAACATCCTCTGCAACTTTCTCCTCTAGTCTTTTCTCATCCTCTTCTTTTCCCTTTTATTCCTCACCATGTTCTTTGTGTTCTTTAGAAGTGTAGGACAATTAGGAAGATTTTTTCTAACTCTTTTGTCTCCTCATTCAACTTTAGTTTCTTCCTTTACATGGTCACCTCCTTCTATGGGGAGAGTCTGGGTGATTTATGCATAGTGGTTGGAGTAGTACCTTGGGTCCTTATTCTCTAAATGCCATTTTAAACTTGTGCTCCCCTTGGTGCATTCAAGTCATCATCATTCCCCTCTTGAGGCTAAGGTGGGGTAGTGGCACGCTTAGCTTCACACTTATTTATAGGATGTCTCCTACCCTTATTCTCCAAACCACCACTATATTTTCGCTCCTCCTCCTCATCCCGCACTTCAATTGGCTCTGTGGGCTTAAGCACCGGGATGTTCTCCTTTGTATGCTTTCCCTTTAGTTGTGATGGAAGTGCAAACTCACCTTCCACATATTTTTGTTCTCCATTTTCAGCTTTAACTCAAGATACACCAATGCTACCCCACATATGCTACAACAAGACTTATTGGCTTGAGATTCAATAATTCTAAAATGATCCTCTATGTATAAGAACTTACGCCATGATACACATACTTCTTCCTAACATATGGTAGTTGAAGTCTACCTTATCTATATTGAAGACCAGTCATCACGTGTCTATAAATCTATGAATAGATGCTTAGAAATACCTTACAATGAATGCATATAGAAATTTTCACCAAGGGCTTGAGACTCCATATATCATTTTGAAGCACATGATGTAGAAATGTTGATAGACAACAAACTTAACATGTTTCCCTACCACTACTAGTAGGTCCTTTGGGATGTGCCACTCTTCCCTAAATTTCACGCTTGAGCCTGTCATGCCACTTCTCTGCCATTTTCTTTACATCATCTGTCATGGCCCCCTTGCATAGGTATTTACTAAATCTTTCAGCTGGGGACTTGTTCTCCATGGGGTATTCCCAAACTTTATCCTTCCATGCATGTCTGGTAATTCGATATCCATAAATACAAGTGATAGTAGAATAGCCCCAAAGCTGATCTTCCCTCCTGTGTACACTTCTTTGACTATTTTCTCTGTAATATAGCCTGCAATGTTGTAGATTGTCCATTATGACATCTTACACACCACATGTAACCACATAGTATTTACCTATGACCACCGCTCATGATCATCAAACTTGGTAACAAGGTGTCTTTGTAGCTTGTACAACTAGACAGATTCTTAATTTGTCTATGTCCATTCCGCATGGACCCTTCAGGTACCCCAACTCCTATTTGGTCTTTACAATCACAACTTTATCTGCAAGGTCACCTTTTATGTCTTCTCCTATGGCCTTTAGACCTGTAACTAATGAGACAAGTGTAGATGAGATTCTAACTCTGCATCATGCAAAGTAGAAGAAGTCTTCGTGCACCTTGCTCATGAGCCACTGATACAAGGGCTCATACTTCTTGAAATATGGAAGCTCATACAACTAGTAGACCCCAATTCTCTTCAAAATATTCTCACCCACATCACCATACACTGGCATGTCATCTGTCGTGTGCTTGTTCATTCTAGCAATGAGAAAGGAATCGAGCTCCTTCTTGTTCTAAAGTCCTATGATTGTATTCACTTACTTTTCTCTTTTTGATGGGTGAATCCCATTCTTGGCTGATCATGAATCCTTTTGGATATTACATCTCTAAAAAATGGATTTCATGTGCCATCTCTTCCTCCTTAATGACTACCTTATTCTTTCCTTTTCTACTGCACATCGTAGATGCCTTCTTCGGTGTTATTTTTACCTTGTAAATGTTTCCTCTTCAATTCTACAACTTTGTGAATCAAACCCTAGCTTGATTCAATCATGCCCTAGGTGGAAAATTTATAACCTAACTCTTTTCTATCTCCCTGCTTTGCTCAAACCCTTCACCACCGGGGACACAAGCTTCTTGTCACACAAATCTGGTTGTCACGCTTGGTTTCACACCCTTCACACCTTAAGTCGATCAATCGGCTCTTCACACTTGGCTCTTTCTTCAAATAATTTTTAATCGCAATGGTAAAAATGAATTTGCATCCCATCCTTATATAATTTTTTCAAATTTTGATGCATTTATTACTCCTTCACCTACCAAATATCCCCTGATTCATTGACCAAATCTGTTCATTTCATGTGGTACATCTTCACACCTAACTATAACCTTCTAACATGCCTTCCTACCCTCTGGTCACAGACGTCTCTTCAGATCCCGTCCTACACTCAAGTACCTCATCACTATACCTTCTCTAATAGCTATCTTGGCCTCCTCTTACCTCGTGTTATCTGTTCTTTCATTCATCTCCATCCTTGGTCACTTTTGAGATATATTTTTTTGACTTAAAGCACACCCGTAGTAGCTTATTCCTTTCACCTTTCAATTCCCACAGTCTTTTTTCTTTGATAACTACAACCACCCCACACAAAAATTTTGTGCATTCCTCTACATATAAACATTCTTCATACAACAATTAGCTTTATGTGTGCAAGCACACTTATTACACAAAAAATAATAACTAAATTGACAAAGCATAACGATAATGAAGGAAACACATTAAGGAAATACATAATTGAAAACCTAAACTAAATGGAAATACTATCTTATTACAAACACCAAGAAGACTTATTTATAGTAGGGCTTCAGCCTACTCCCATTAAAGTAATCGGGTAGCCATGTTCCATCAAGTTCTTCTAATTGGAAAGCACCTGATTCAAGTATAGAGGTGATAACATACAACCCTAACCAATGTACTTTGAGCTTTCCTAGATGGCACAAGAAATTTGAGTCATAAAGAAGTACCATTTGTCCAATCTCAAACTTCTTATCATGTATGTTTCTGCCATGCCATGCCTTTTACCTGGCCTTTTCCTACTTCTGAATCCATCATGTTATGGCTTGGTGCTCATCTAGTTGAATCATCTTTTCGATACGCTCTTCTAAATCTTGTTCATCAACTAGACCTCCAGCGTGTGCAATGCGTAAAGAAGGTAACATAAATTCTATAGGGAGAACATAGCTCCACACTAAACACCAATCAAAGCGGTGTGGATTTGTTCAATCTCTTATAACTTGTTCTATATGACCAAAGAATAGCTGATAATTTTTCATCCTAATCCTTTCTTCCAACATCACAAATTTTTGTTAAAGTCTAGCTCAAAATCTTGTTGAAGGCCTCAGTAGTTCTGTTTGCCTAAGGATGATAAGGTGTAGTTTTATGGTGTGCAACCATAAACTCATCTAATAGGATCCTGATTGTCTCATTCAAAAAGTGTGTACCTCGATCACTTATCAAGCTTAAGGGACATCCATATCTTGTAAGAACATTCTCCCATAGAAACCTAGCTCACCTGTAGAATGTTGTAAAATCCTTGGTAGGTGATACTTCTACCCACCGCATGATATAATCTATGCAAGTAATGATATAATGCGACCCGATCTCCCGCGCGAGGTGGCAAAAAGGTCCTACAACATAAATGGCCTATTTCTCAAATAGTTTAACACTAGTACTCGGTCTCAAAGGCATATCATCTCTTTTCCCTAGTTTTCCTAAGTGCTGACAATGATCACATGCCTTACAATATTCTTTATAGTCCTTATATAATGTCTCCCACCATAATCCAGCAAGTAGGATCTTACGGGTAGTCGTATCACCTACATAATGGCCTCCTACAATACCACCATGAGCTTCTTCCATGATATCCTTATGCTCATGCTCTAATACACAATGATGTAATACTTCATCTCTGCCTAGCTTGTAGAGGTCACCACTGATTAACATAAATGGTGTTGTGCGTATAGCAAGCTGCTTCTTTTCTAATGCTTTCATTCCTTCTAGTGCCATACCTATTCGTAAAAAGATAACAATGTCTTCTAACTCCATGGGTGTGCATTGTAACCTATATAACTTTGCATCCAACATTGTTTCTTCAATTGTCTGTGCATCCTCTCCTAAATTGATTCTAGATAAATGGTCTAGTCTAGAATTGCTTTTCCCTAGCTTCACCACAATTGTGAAGTCAAACTCTTGAATTAGGAGCACCCATCTATGTATGTACCCCTATAATACGGGCTTGTTTACCAAGTAATTCAATGCCATGTGATCTATATAAAACACAAATGGTGTTGCTAACAAGTACTATTAAAACTTGTACAATGCATAGATCATTGAAAAGATTCACGTTGTGTAGTTGTATAATTCCGTTTAGTAGTAGTCAACTTCCTACTAGCAAAACAAATTGGATGATCTATAATAACTTTACCAGGTTGAGCCAACACAGTGCCAATGGCCATATCAGAAGCATCCACATGCCCATGAAATGGTGTATCCCATGAGGGAAAGTGTAGAATGGGTGTAGTAGTAAGTTTCTCTTTTAATATATCAAACGCATTTTACTACAGTTCTCCCCAATAAAATGTACCTTTCTCCTTCATTAATTCTTCCAAGGGTGTAGTAATTTTGGCATACCATTTTATAAATTTTCTATAATATCTTGTATGACCTGAAAATCCATGCACCTCACTTTGACCGGTAGGTTCTTCTAGGCCTAAAATGAATGCAACCTTGGTTTGGATCTACTAGCAAACATTCCTTACAGATTATATGTCCTAATAGTATCCTAAATGGCATAGAAAATATGAACTTATTTATGTTCAAAGAGATACTCAATTTTCTGCATCATTCAAACACTAAGCACAAATTATCACAATGATCTTTCACAAGCCCATATACTATCCAATTATCTAGGTAGACCTGTAAGAAGTTGTGAATAAAATATTTAAATGCCCGAACAACTATACGTGAGAATAAGGTAGCCACATTTTTCTATCCAAAGGGCATCATAGTATAGGAAAACTACCCCATTCAGTAGTAAATGTTATCTTTTCTTGATCCTCTTGAGCAATCCTAACCTGATGATACCCAAAAAATCTATTTGTGAAGGAATATATTTCACACCCTGTAACTCCTCCTAGTATTTCCTTAGTGAATGGCGTAAGGAATGGATTTGTGATGCATGCAGCATTCAGATCCCTGTAGTCCACACATATCCTAATCCGTTCATCCTTATTGATATTGATCACCATTGGGCTAACCCATTCTAACTCATCAAGGGGCGTGATAATTCTAAATTTCAACATTTTATCAATTTCTTCTTTTACCTTTTCACGTAAATTAGGATTCATTCTGTAAGGTCTCTTTCTAACAGTCGGTCATGCACCATCCTAATTTTGATATTAATTTCCCCAAGTGATTCATACATGCCTTTAAGTTCATGATATCCCCAAGGGAATAAGTCTTGATAATCCCTGAGTAACTCAATGATCTTTGCTACCTCGAATCTGACCAGTAATCTCCAATTATGGCCTCCTTAGGCTTAGCCTCCAAACCTATATTCACCTTCTTTGTCTTCATGGGTTCATGGTAGGCATGTGTATCCTTGTCTGCACTGTCCAAGACCTCACACACCCCATGTGAATGTTCAATATCCAAGTTCTCAACTTCCTCATCATCCACGACGTAAACCATCTTTCCTTTCTCTTTCTCAAGGAAAGCGTGTTCAAGTAGTATGGAGTCCATTTCTTCTTCCTTTTCAAAACATGCTCCGAACTCTACCTCATCAAAAATTCCTTAATATGATCTTCTTCTTTTACACTATCTCCCATAGTTAAGCACTTGACAAATTTTAATGCCTCTGCTACAAGAGGTTTAGTCGAGAAGTATTCAAAAGTTGGATCATTCCTAGAGTCAAATCTTACCAGTTCAAGTTTCTCAGATGTAGTTCCACATATACATACCAAGCATGTGGACATCCTTATAGAGTAGAATAAAATCTTTACACCTAGAGTGAAGGTGGTAATGCTTCTTGTCTTACTATCTAGAGTCTCTCACACTTTGAATGTGATCTTTGAAGCACGGGTTGATCATCATGATAAGTGTAGATTTACGTAGGTTCATTTCCTTATAAACCTAGTAGATAAAGTGACTCCAATATCTTCCTTGTTTATAAGGTTATCTTTGTGGACTACCCACCAGCGCATTGCTATTCCGTGTAGTGTATATAATAACACATCTCTCCTTTTAACTTGATCTGTCCATTGTGTTTCTATGGCCTTCATAAATGTAGGAAGGTCTTCTTCCCTGTATACCAAGGTCTTGTGCTACCTATCCATGAATTGAATGAAGTCCATTCTTACGCGCAACCATGCTTTTCACCTCACATCCTCTTTGGTTCATACTTACCATGAGCCCAATTTTCACAAGTAATACTCATAGTATCACTAATAAAATGAGAATCCTCCCACTTTATGATGCCTTACTTTGATGGCTCATTGACCTCTTGGTCTGAATAGTGCATACATAGATTCTTTTTAAATCCTCCTCACTTAGAGGATCAACATATGGTGTATACTTCCCATCCTTCAAAGGTATCACAACCCTTTCCTCCTTGTTTTCAAAGATGTTATACCTCTTATTGAATCTTAAACCAACATTATTCGCATAACACCAAGGGCATCCAAGTAGGGATGGAAATTTTTTTGCTTCGCAAATGTTAATACCTCAAAATCCCCAAGTGAACTTGGCCCCTTATATAGTTATAGATACATCTTTCAAAACTCATATGGGAGTGGCATTAGTCCGATTTGCCATAAATAACACATTAGATGATGGCTGCAATGGAGGCCTCCCCATTTGTACCCATGCATCTAATGTAAGAACATTTACCTCTACACTGTATTGATCGGTATGTTTCTCAAAAGCCACCCATCCATAAAAGCATTGAGTAATTTCTTTATAATAGTCAATGCTATGAGGGGGAATATTTGGATGCGAGAATATGTCTTTTGGTCTCAAGACTTGCGCATGGAGTGTTCCTTTTTAACCAAATTCCTAATAGTGGAATAATGTTCTCTTGGCACAACATCTTACACACCTCCCGAAGATCATCGATATCGGTTTGGACTATCTCTAATGCTTTATTTTTCTTTTTAGGTATTATATCTCACCCTAAACATTACTTAGCACTTCAATTGTATCTTGGTAAACTTCCTTCGATGAGTAGGATCTGGGTACCTCGCATGCAAAACCTCTTCCTTGGTAATTGTAGGCTTCGGGTAGAATTCCTCTCATGTGTACTTTGCTTCAACGTGTGTAGTAATCCTCACTATCAATGCCTCAAGTCCTTCTCCTATCTTGGGCATCCACTAATCTTTTACCATGTGATGTATTCTAACCATCCTGATGCATTTGTTTTCTTGTTTATTCTTCTTACTCAGATGCTCATATAAGTCAAGGCACTCTTCATAGCTATGGTTCTTTCCATAGAAAGAACATGCAATATTATGAGGACATTCATGCCTATAGTGGTCAGGAGATCCACATGTATAACATGTTTTCACGAGGGAACTCTCCTCTTCCTCCACTATGGCCTCGTCCTCCATATCCACCACAATATCCACGTCCCCTTCCACGACCTCCTTCAAAATTCCCCTCATTATTATCATAGCACATTTGATTATGATCCCGATCTTGGTGCTCATTCTTACCCTTAGAATTATCTATTATACTTGTTTGTCATACCCTAAGGTCTATAACATCCTGGATCTAACCAATCAGTTGATAATCCTCAGTATCATGGGTCGTGGACTTGTAAATTTTGTAAAATCAAGATACATTCTTCCTTATCACGCACTATAATAAAGGATAATGACTAGCATCATGATTCAAATGAAAGATTTCATAGTCTAATAGTAATGAGTGTACAGATATGTGAGGGAAACTATCCTTGGTGTGACCTTCCACTTCACAATCTGTACACCAAATTCCTAAGCACATTTTATGGGATGAATTTGTTGATAGATTTTCTAACTACTTTGCCATAGTTACAATCTATGCCTCTAAGAATGGACTAATGCAAGTGTCAATGCTCCCAACCGCCTCAACACGTAAAAGTGCTTCGAGTGCTTTACATAGATCAATGTATTTCTTATGTGAAATCACCCTTCTAAAAGGTGTAATCAATCATTCAACGAACCACTGTGCATGCTGGCTAGCATGAATATCATAAGATAACTTAGATAGAAGTGTCTTAAAATGAGTATCATACTCACATACACTATCAGTAGTGCCTTTCTTGATATCCTTGAGCATACTTATACTCTTCTATTCAAACTTAGGGATATGGAACTCTTTCAAGAAAGCATCTCTCAATGCTACATAATCCACACAAGTTTGATCAGGGTCAAACTTCCTATATCAGTTGTATGCACGCCCTTGTAATTTCATGGTGAAATGACTTGCCTTTCACTTAGTAGTTGTGATCCCTTTAGCATGCCACAATATTTCACACATATGCCCATGTTCGGTAGCATCCTCTATACATCTATACTTTAGGAGATGAAGATACATCTCCATATAGATATTCTATGGTTGCTGCGGACCTTAACCACCTGATCCGGAACCTCATGTGTTCCCTCTACCTCTAGAACTACCAGATCCACTTGAACTAGAACCTCCTATACCTCCCGATCCACCACCTATATTTGGAATAGGGATTGTCAATGTACTCCATTGTGCTCGAGAGTAGTACTTATATTTTACCCCTACAGTCCATGAGGTAGTTCCACTTCTAGAGGTGAATCCAACATTCTGTACGCTCACATTCTATGTGGATGATGCATCTAAGATTTCTCCTCCAAATGACATTGAAGATGTTTGTCCTACCATTAATGTACTTGATCACTAACTTACTCCTGCTCCCCTACTTCCCAAGTTAGTTTATTGATTACTTGTCATACTAGATACTAAAAAAAACCAAGCGTAAGGGCTAGGTCACCAGGTGGATTAAGATGCACACCCATGGTCTAGGTAGTCTTTTTTGGCACACTTCCATGTGAGGCCAAGGGGGTATCTCTATCATAAATTCCAAGATGGGGGAGTTCCTGATGCTCTGGCTCCATGTCTTCTATGTGAGCTATAAATCCTTCACGAGCCATCTCTCTCCTCCATGACATACTCTCTGTAATGGAAATCTACTTCTCTATCTCCCTCTCGTGTGCCTCATTATACTTAAGTTGCCTTTCCTCTCTCTATTTCTCTTCCGCTAGGTCTACCATCTTAAACCAAACCTGTTACTACCCTCATGTGTGACAAAGTTTAGTTAGCCATTGGTTTACTCTCTAGGTTCAAAGTTACCATTAATATCTTGATCGCCAGTGGAATACCTTGCAAATATGTTCCTCTTGGATACCGCAAATACTAGAATTCAGCTACCTTTGGGGAAGAGTACGTCAAAACTCAATATTCCATAATATAACTATGTAGAACACCACAAAACAACGTATCCACCGCACAAGTCCAAATTAGATCAGCATCATAGAGGGCCTAAAATTATTCCTGTGTCCAAACAAGGGCATGATACCTCTAATTCCAAAGAGATGCATAAGCAGTAAGCCACTCATCTAGTTCTATTGGAAAGATAGTGAAAAATCTCTCATATAAGCTATCATACAAGTTTTGTTCTACCCAAGTGCATGCATTAAACTCAGATCCAATACTAAACCGTCATGTATATTCTTCCTCCAGATCATGTATCCATTCCTCAATACTTTCTAGAGTTAATCCAAGATGTCTTCATCACGAACCATCTTGAAAACAATGAAAAAGAGGTCCAGAAAGAACCAATTATGCAGCCTAGAATTTACTAGATAACACCCTAGTCGCATTAGCACCTCACTCATCCTAGACCGAGAACTCACCGAAGTGCCCAAAGGTACTAGGTCCCTTTTAGGGTTGCTATATAATAGGATGTTAACATGATGAAGGAAGAACCATATATATTCATAACTAATCCATCATTCTACAATGCATGCTACCCTCATATCTATGAAAGAACAAACTTAAATAGTAATCATGATTGAATTAATAACATGCACTACTCAACTGCACACACAATGACACTTAGATTCAGCCAATATCTTCCATCTATTAATAAATATGAAGCTCTTTACAGTATTTTCAATCTATACCAATATGTGTATGGAAGTGATACAATGATTCATTCATATGCGTATACACACACTTCACACTCACCCACTCATACATTCATACATCTCTCTATATATCTCTCTCTACTATGTACCTAACATCATATATATAGGTTAGAACTTTTCCTTCACCGCTTATCTATTCCAGAATATAGGTGGCATGCTATTGATAGCCATACGCCATTTACAATCATACCCACACATGTAAGTGTGTTATCTGTAGTCCTCTTTGCAGTTAACTGAAGTATCCATTCTATTCTTAGCTCGTCTTCATGCAAAAATGCTTCAAACAGATTCTCCAAAGATAGACAATGAATGGTGTGCATGTCTTTGCATCATTGATGTGTTCCACATGCCATCTTCTAAAAATATGTCTCCATGCTCAAAATCAGCTAAGTCCTAAAATATGAACTTGCCTTCCATGTGTGGGTCCTTCTTTTCCTTCCACGCCCTTGGTTAGGGCCTTCTATCCCACATGAGAATCCTTGTGTGGTCTTTGACAAGTATTCTTTTATCACTAAGTGACATGCATAGTTTTGGGGCTATTAATAGGATTAGATATGTAGTTGATATTATTAGATAATCTATTATTAGCAATCTTGCATGCTTTTGTATTTATCATGTAAGGGTGCATGGTTATTCTTAGCATGTAGCCTATTTTTAGAGAGTGCATGAGTAGTGAAGGAAAAGTCCCCACTACCTATAAATATGTATTAATTTTCATGGTTTGAGAGAGAGTTATGTTCTTGGTTCATGGGCGTGCATGACATAAGATGACATTAAAATGTATGTATACAACTTTATGTTTTACAACAATTAATATAATGGATCTTTGTGGTTGGATATTGGTTTTTCACATATCTATGACTGGATCTTGCATGGTAAAGTTAATCTTGATTCTATATTACATATGGTTAAGATCTAGATCTAGTTCATGTGATGATTTATTCTAGAATGGATATTATGGATCTATAATATTTGTATGATCATGTTAAATACATGAATAAGCTTCCATAAAAGAGGGACCTGGTACCCTTTCACACTTTGGGTGAGTGATCAAGTTTTCCTGAGTGATGTGACAACGTGCCTTGGGTTGTTGGTGAAAAAATAAGACTACATTTTGGTTTCATTACCAGGACCTCTTTTCAAGTTGTTTTCCAAGATGTTGCATTAAGAAGACACCTTTGGTTAACTTCAGCCAGCATTGAGGATTGGTTAGATAATTTATAGGAAGAGTATGCTCACATATTTAACACTAGACCTAAATTTGATGCATGGGTGTGGGTTAAAAAAATTAGTATGATGAGCTCTATGGGATGTTATTTTCCGATTTCTATAGAGTTGTATGAGTGGCTAGTAGTATACGCATCGAAGAGAAATTTGAATTATAGAGCACTTGTTTAGATGTAGGAATATTTTTAGAATTTTCATGATCCCGATATGACTTAGACATGCACTATAGATAATTGGTGGAGTGGTGTGTTGAATAGTTATATTTTGCATAGCATACATAGTTTCTTCTTATTCCTATCGAGAGGTTGCTAATTTTTGTTCTGCATGAACCCGAGAGGATCTTATTTTTTTCTATCCATTTAGTGATTAAGATCTTGATCATGACCCTAAATTTGGAACGATGTCATATGGCCAAGCGAAAATCCACCACATGTGGGGAAGATCGGAGTGTGGTGAAAGATGGCAGACCTGGTGGAAGAAAGGTAGAGAGAAGAAATGTGGCTTAAGTTTAATGAGGCATGCGAGAGGGATTTGGAGAATCAACATGAAGTTGGAGAAAAATATCATTGTGGAGAGAGATGGCTCATGAAGGATTTGGATCTCATGTAGAGGAAATGGATCAGAGCATCTAAAACTCCCCATTTAGGTAATGTAGACACCTAAAATATGCTTACACTTAGCATTTCATCCAATCTAGTCAATTAAAGACACTTCGTTAATTCCCAATCCTTTAATCCATTCTTAGATACCTATTTACTGACACCTTGTTAGTTGTATTCCTCCTATAATCCATTAATTAGGCTAATATCTCTCTTATTATCTAAAAATTCCTACTTTTGACCATTTAGAATCTCCTAGTTCTCTTTGAACCATTTATGCAAGCTTCCTAGACTATATATTAGTCATAAATGGTTATCCAAACCACTCCCAACTCTCAATGAGTCTCTAATCACTTATTAATCAAGTTTAACTAGCCTAAACCCTAGTTAACTAGCCTAAACCAAGCTTAACTAAGCCTAAAGCATGTTTATCCTAATCTAATCTAAAAGTGATTTTTGAGCTTTAGTCCCACATGCACCCAAATTCCAAACTCTTCCAAACCAAAAACTATAAATACAAGCCTAAGGCTTTCCTTTCAAATGGTCCTTCTCTCTCATATTTGGAGATCTTGGCATTAGACCTCATTTGCATTAGCCAAGCTAATAAGGCATTTGATCTTGGCTATCCTCCATTGTTGAAGCTCATCCATCTTGCATCCATAACTTCATAGTAGGTTAGTAGGAGGGTACCTAACTTGGCCTTGTAGCCATTTTAGAGAGACCTCTTCACCTCCATTGAAGAAAACAACAAATCTAATTTGATTGCTCATAGGTTTAACTAGGTTCAATTTATGATTTAAGTAATCATAGAGTAGTTAGAGATAAAATGATAGTGTTTTAGTTTAATTCATTGTTGTAGAAGTTATCTTGTTTAACACTCATCTTGATGTTTATGATAGGTTTAGTTAGATCATGGAACTACTTAGTTTGTTTCTTGTTTATTAACATAGCTAAAAAAATTCATGAATACATTTTGCACCCCTAGTGAGACACTCACCATTGTCCTCTAGGGGCCTTTTTCAATATTTTAAAGTCGACTTTCATGTTTGCTAGGAAAAATAGCTTGTTATTTACATGATTTCATTTTTAAGTGAGATAAATCATCCTTGTTCATATATTTTTGTGGGTTTGAGCTAGAAATATGATTCTTTGACTAACCTTTAACATGTTTGCTTGTCAAAAAATTTCATTTCCGTGAATTTTGTAGGGTTTTCATGGGGTATGCATAGGTTTCTTATAAGGGGGCATCTCCATTAAAACCCAGCGTAAGAATCAAGTTGGTCATGCACCCATATGATCTTCTACTTATTAAACAACTCATTTAGAACTTTTGTGTCTCCATCGAACCATAGGCATCTCCGTCAATTTTCAAGTGTACTATCACTATAGGTGCATTGGCTTATATTGGCCTACTGTGTAAACTCTATCATTTTTACCCCATGAATGTATCCATCAAACCATAGGCATCTCCAGTTTTCGTAGGGCATCCCCGTGTCTCTGGACATGCTAGTGTTTTTTGTCATCTTTGTATTTTTCTAATTCATATTGCTTACATGTGTATCTTTGGGATGAGAGCGTATTCACTAAAACCCTAGTGCACCTATCTGGTAGGCTCGCATAGGTGTTGGGGCCCACTGTCATAAAACCCTGCCAAGTGTCCATGTTTTTTGGGGCGTGTATCCATTGGCTGGGGCACACAGGTGTCATTCTAGACATGTAGGTGTATGTATTAAAATTTGACCTTTATTTCTCTGAGTTGTAAGATCATTTTCAAACTTTCAAAGGTTTTCAAAGTCTAATAAAGTAAGTGCAAGGTGTTGTTTAGTTGTTTAAAACTAGCATAGCTTAAGTGTTTTTGTTTCATAACTAGAACAAGGTTTGTGAAGTGTGTATTCTCTCTCCTTGCACCTTCTAGGTGATCTTGAAGATCCAAATCACTTTGGAAACCTTTTTCATGTCTAAAAACACTTGTTTTATAATTCTAAAAGGGTAAAATATTATCCATATAATTTTTTTAGTGGAATTTTCACATTACGTATGCTCTTCCTTCGCACCTTTCGGTGATCTTAGGAATCAAAAGAAAGTGTGTAAATTCCCTTTCTCGGGAAATTTGTTGTTTCTTTAAGCTTCAAACTAGGTGTCTTTGATTGTTTATAGAAGGTAAAAGGTTACCCTTCTCTGTCGCATCTTGTTTTGTTGAAGTTTTAATACACCTTCTGAGACTGTATCAATATACTTTGGTTCATAATTGTGTGATTTTGAACATGTGTGGAAAACAGTGAATGGGTAATTGTTTTTAACCTATACTATGTAAACCTTCATTGCTTAAAACCTCATATTCAATGGAATCTGAGTATGTAATGGTGTTTGGATTTACTATTTTATGGTTCTAGTTCATGTGGAAAAAAGAAGGAGGTATTGACTGAAAACCTTGTTGTTTAGATTTGGTGCTCTCTCTTCTGAAACTCTGTGAAATGGCTTCTGGGTTTATTTGGTTTCAGAATTATTTGTGGAATACAGCAAGGGATGAAGTATTCTCTTCTAAATAATTATGTTTGAGTCTTCCTTTAAGATTTGGGGAGATTGAACTATAGGTAAATAGTTGAAGTTCTTTTTGTTTGAAGATATTTTGGGTAATGGATTTATCTGATTCAATTTTTAATTATAATTTCATAGCTCAATTGAGCTTACTTGAGGTCAAATCTTCCTATCTATTTTTATTTTGGACTTAGATGTTGTTGATATGAACCTATCCATTCTGATCTGGGTAGACCACTTGTTAAACTTGTTAGAGAGACTTGTGAAAGTTTGACTGTTGTAACTTCTTGAAGATACGTTGAATGGATATTTTAATTTTGAATTGGCAGTTATGTTTCTTTGAAGCTAACTAGATCCGTGAAGTTGTTAGATTATTTGATTCTTGTGTAAATTGGAAGAAATCAAATGTCTCGTTGATTTCTTAGGAGTGTTCATTTGAGCCTTTGTGGTAAAATGAAAGGAAAACTTATTCATATTTTAAGCTGATTTGGGAACCTTTAGCTAAGTCATGTAGTCCTTTCATTTGCATCTTCTGGAATTAATTCTTGATGAATCCTTCTCTATCTATTCAAGGATGTGTTCACTCACCTCTGTGAGGATGTGACTATAAGTCCTCCTTATCTATTGTTGTGTTATCGTCTTGTAGGAATGGATAGGTTATGCTCTCTTGATTGAAAATTTGATGTTTTGGGATGATTGTTGAAGGCTGCTATTTTTTCTGTATGATGTTTTCTACTTTGTTGTTTCATTTGAGATGTGGAAAATGATACTGAACTACATTTTGTTTGGTGATGGGTGAGCCTTAATTTTCTATCTCGACTTGAATTTGTAGTAGCATGAGTAGTGTAACAACTCTGAGCATGATGTCTACATTTTTAATATTTAAGGGATGTTATGACTGGGTCAGTACCAGTCCTCTTTCGAATTTCTTTACTTGTGAAACTATAAGAGTTAAGTGTTGAATTCCCTTTTATGAGTTGTGAATGGGAATTCGGGTTAAACCAAATGGGAAAGGAAGTTTTAAACTGTTTATTTTCAGTCATTCATTCTTATTTTGTGTAATCTTGTAGTGGATTTATTTGGGTAAGATGCATTACTTTTATGATTGCAATTATGTAGTTGTTACTACTTGCTTATTCACTTAATTTTTATTAGGGTGCTTAATATCTGTTATAGTGATTGGTGCGAGATGATGTTTATTGAATGAATACTTTTCTAATGTTAATGTGAGGCCTAACTTGAGAACTTATGTTATGTCTTGGTTTTGGAATTAGGATGTCACATTTGAAATGTGAAACTCTTATTTATTTCAGTTGTTAACTGATTCATCCTAAAATCCTTACGATGATGGAATGAGCTTGACTGTACATGTCTTTGTATGAAAATTGTAAAGTTGAGTAAGAAGACCCTTGCTTCTAAAAGTGACTGTTTGGATAAATAGTAAAGTTAGTTCTATATTTAAAATTTAGATTGAATTATGAAGGAAATAATTATTAGTTACTTTATTTTATATAGATAAGTAATTGTTTGGAACATTACTTATCTGATATTATGTTGTAGATTAATGAATATATCATGATCTTTTCTTAAATGTTAATTCAGGTTGATTAATTGTTCTTCTTTTATGGTTGTTATAACTTATGATTTATTGTCTACTTTCGGCATTTACTTGTTTCATAAAATTAGAGTTGGTTTTATGAAATAGTTAGTTGAGGGCACTTTATTTTAATGTTTAGTGTTTATCATGATCGGATTCAATAAACCGACCGTGCTAGCAATTTTTGCGAGATGGAATTGTAAGTGATAAAGGAAGGCAATAAATTATATGATGTATAGGTTGATTTAAAGTCTGGATATTTTATAGAGAATTTTGAATCATTATTGAGATGTATTGAAGGAAGTAAAGTTGTAATTTTTAATGATCTTGATGTTGTTTGACATGCAACATGTTTGAAATGCATAGTCTTGTAAAATTTGTATTTATCATAATTAATGGAAAAAGTCTGGAAGTTACTTTAACTTGTTGTGTAAATTCTCTTGTGCACTATATGAAGGAAATTTGTAATCCTAACTTGTTGTTATCATTCACATCTGATTGGATCCTTATTTCCGTTGTCATTTAATGAATTGGATGAATGAAAATAGTATAATTTCCCTTACTTGAATGGAACTTATTAAGTTGCATGTATTGATGCTATTTTACCTAAACTAGTATGGTTTATTAAGGGATGTTAAATGAACATATAATTAAATTATAAGGAAGTGTGAAAGGTGTAGACACTAAAATTAGGTAACACTCCCTTTAGTCCTCGACAAATAAACACCATTCATCACATTAACCTAGCCATGACCCCCTTCACTCCGCTAATATAAATCTAATTAATTAAATTAAATTAATTCATTATCCTCACTATATTTATTATTTAAATATCTTAATTTACACAATATCCACACATACACTTCACCTAGACACCTCACCAAGCCAACTCAACCTAATATCTATTCTTAGTAAGTTGCTATAACTAACTAAAACTTACCCAAACCCTAAAAATCAATGCCTACATTCTCTATAACCACATTCTCGCATGCTTACAAGAAGCTACCTATCTAATCCATGGGTAATGGAATGAGATCCAAGTAAATCAAGAGGATCTCCCTAGTTTAGTAAACCTAGGAAATCCCACTTGACCGAATCTGGTTACCACTAAGCGTCATTGGTTAAGATGGAACCGCCGTTGGTTACCCTTTTATCCCCAAAACAACCTTATTCTCAAGGATGGCAGAAGGTTGGAAAAAGATTGGAAAAGTTGGCAAACATTGGCACATTCCAGAGAGATATCACATCTCTCGAGAGAAAATTCCGGTGAGAACATGCATGTAAGGAAGGGGATCAAGCATATTTTCTTGCACAACCATCCAAAGCAATGATCCGATCTAACCAAACAAAGAGGAATGCAAATGCAGCCCATGCAAAATATTTTATTCAGTTAGTGACCACCGAAGACTTTAAACCTCTCATCAACACCTCTATCCCTCACTCACGGGTAGCTAAAACCGGGATCCAAGTAAGTATAATGTTATACTTCTCTGGTTTTTTTCATTTCATTATTGTATTGTCATCTTTTGTTTACCTATCCACCCATTGACCTTATCTAACACTCATCCCTCCATATACCTATTAAAACCCCACCAAATCCTACCCAAATCACCCAATACCTCATCCCGAACAACCAAACTCTTTTTGTGAAATCATAAAGGAGAACTAAATCTCATTTTGTGGCATTCCCAGTTTTCCCTTCAGAATCGGCACAGATACACACCCAAGCTGTCATTGGTCACCCTTAACCAACATCGGTCTCTATATTTTCCCATACAACCTAGAACAATGACCTATCCACCTAATTCCCTCTCACCCTCATTCACCTGTGATCTACCTGAGACCTTCTGTAGGACTGCAGAGACCTAGAACCGCCACTTGACCTTCGGATCCTATTCTAACCTAGCTTGTTAGATTAGATCTATTTCTTATTGTGTTTTAAGTGAGATACCTAAATCATTTCAAATTACAATAGGTTTTACCTTATTTACCGCATTAAATTGTTTAAAACGGTGGGTGACATCCATCTAGGAAGTATCCCACTTCCCGGATCTAGCATACACTAGGTAGTTCACTTTGCATATATTTTTAACTTTTTCAAGTGGGCTTGTTTTGCATTACAGGTAGTTCCTCCTAGCCAAAAGGAAGATCTCACAATCAGCTATGGATTCAGAAGTCATACGTGCACAACAACATATTAACCCACATTTGAATAGGTATTCCTCCTACACCCATTACCCTATCTATTTCATCAATACTTCAAAGAAACGATCTATACTCGGTGAAACATTTTGGCACGCTCGGTGGGACCCATACGAGATTCCTTGCATTTCATTCATTCATAGAAAAATTTTTGTATTTGTTTCCCTTCTGAAAAGCATACACATTAATTTTCTTCCTTGGTAACCCACCTTTTCTTTCTATTTTCTCTAAATGAAACCTTTCTTTTAGTGTAATTAAAAAGAACCATTTCTTCGTGTTTTCTACATTATAGTTAAAGAGCATCCCTCTTCCTCTTTAACTTATTGTGTCATTCAACTTCACACTTCGATTTGGGCTTAAAAATAAGTGCATTGCATTTTGATTTATTGCATTAGCTCACATT
The DNA here is from genome assembly GCA_018340775.1 of Taxus wallichiana var. yunnanensis. Taxonomy (NCBI): domain Eukaryota; kingdom Viridiplantae; phylum Streptophyta; class Pinopsida; order Cupressales; family Taxaceae; genus Taxus; species Taxus wallichiana. The sequence goes on from CM031240.1 coordinate 996,080,875, forward strand.
AATTGAGGGCAACCTATATGCTGGAAGTTATGACCAGCTGATGGTTGACAAATGAATGTAGAAAGCACATATCTCTCTCTCTCTCTGAGTCTTGAAAAATTGCACAAATTCAAAACAAACACATATTCTTAAACAATATCTTTCCTGGGAACACCTGTTAATGATCGCACTTATGAGGATTGACAGGTACTCCCCAACTCGCTGCTCTATCGAGTCATACTTCAAAGTGAAGCCCACCCCCACCATAACATACCCGAAACCTCACATTTTAGATATCCGTATTTGTAGAAAACCATCCTCACCAACAAATTCTATTTCACAATTCATGTGTCAGTCCTTAAATAGCATAAGCTAAACAAACATAATAGAAAGGGCACTCCTAGGATCACATTTTTTCTTAGTGTTTCTTTTGGCTTGCATTTTGAGGTGATACATCAAGTTCTTCATTTTTCTTGTTCATCCTTCGCACACTCCTTATCACAGATGGTGTATTCTAGCTTCACTTGAGTGTGCTGGGCCACATCATCATCATTCCCATAATTTTGGGGTCCGATTCTACATCGATTTTAATTCACAACCACTTTTCTTTCATCACTATTTTAATTTCACAAGAACTATCATGGGTTACCCTCGATCATCGTCGTTATACCCAACCAATGTCGGTTCCAAGTCCTTTTGTTAACCTCATGTTGTTTCAAATCAAGCAAGACACCCACGGATGTAAACCAAGGTTCTGAATTGATGTTTTAGGCATCCAGTGTGATTGCACAACATGGAAACCTCTCTCAAGTGTGGGAATTGTGAAAATGAGAGAGGAATCTCTAGATTAGAGGTTGGTTCCTCAAACTCCTCTGATTTAGATCTATATTTTGCACAACTACAGAGGTTCAGATCCTAATCCTACTCTAAATTGCAAGGAGACAGGGATAAAAATGCAAAAATGAAACTAAACTAAAGATGGTGATGCACCAAAAGGAGTGGTGAAACATTTTTTGCCATGTAAATAGACACAAATTCATGAAATGCAACAAGGGAAAACATACACAAGCTGATAGATGTAATTAGAGGTCTTAAAATGAAGTAAAACAATACAAACAGAGGACTGAAAGCATTCACAGAGTTTGCACTATCAATTCCATGTAAAAATCTCTTTCATTCCACCCTCAAAGAGGTATAAACCTACTACAATACTTGAAAAAGGTCTAATTCTTACAACTATCACTTGCTGGAGGTGAAAGAAGAAGTTTTCTATGCCAAAAAGTGTTCAACCCTAAAGAAATGAGCCAAATCTGGCTTTTACAGTACATGGGTCAAGCCCAGGAGAGAGAAAATGTGAAAAACACATGGGAGCCATCCCTCATTGATGGAAAATGCATTAAAATAGCATGGAGGACCTTACAAACCCATACCCTATCATTTTTGACCATATTGGAGAAGAATGCAACCCATTTTGTATTAAATTTGGTTGTTGAAATGTCATTTCTGGCCATGGACACGTACCATAAGTGTTTTTGAATTTTCTCTCTCCAAACTGAACCAAAATTAAAAATTTACCATGGAATCATGTAGAGAATTTTAACATCTTTCCAATGATATAAAGAACGTGAAAATCGAGCTCTGGATCAAAAGATATGATCGTTTGAAGATTTAGGGAAAAAACGGATCGGCGGGAAAATTTTTCAAATTTTACCTTTTTTTTGTCTTTGGAAAAAATTTCAAAAATTCCCCACGCTCCGCTGGTCAGATGCCACGTGGCAAGCTCTAATTCACTCTAGAATTCTCTCTCCTTCTCTTTTCCGCGGGTTTTCCTTTGAAAATTTAACCTTTTATACTCTTTTGGAAAAATTTCAAATTTGCCTCCAACCCCGAACTCCTCTCGCCACGTGGCGACTTCCTATTGGGCCGCGGGCTTCAAATGAGAAAATTTTCCATAGAAACTCCTTTGAGCCATAACTTGAAAAATATAAGGAGTTAGGAGGCAAACTTTACCTTTCGGAAAGGAGAGAGAGCTCTATCTCGATGGTGCCATTTCCAGAAATCCTTGAGTGCCTAAAAATGAAAAAAGTAGACTCGAGGCACAAGAGAGGCAAGAACACAAGGAGTTAGCCATAAAAATGAGTGGGGCACCATTTTGGATAACAATTTTGGTGACTCGTAGAGGGTCATCTACCGCTAGATGAAACTACCGCTTGCTCAAGCGATCCATTGGGCATGGATTCATCAAATTTTCTGTTTGGAACCTCAACCGACTTAGAATGTGCAAGGAGGAAGATGGAATATCACATGATGGAAGCAAGGTCTGCAAAACATCTCCAGTGGACAACAAGCTATGCCAAAGCGGTTAGGGAAAGCAAAACTAACCTACAAAGCAAAACAATATGCAAAGCACTTGGAGGAATGCAAATCTAATCTAATATTTACAAGGTGGTAAATTTCCCTCTAGAAGCAATGCTTGAGATAGATTCCATTGATTGGAATCTGCAGTTCTTCACCATCCAATGAGGCCAATTGGAAATCATTGTTGTTCTTGCACTTTGTGACCATGTATGGGCCACTCCAAATGGCATCAAATTTTGAATTCCTTCCCGGTTTTTCTCTATCCACATCCCATTTCAACACTAGATCTTCAACCGAAAAGATCTATCCTTGGCCTTCCTATCAAAGGTCTTTTTGATCAAAGCTTGATCCTTTTCCATTACTTGGGATGCCTAATTTCTGACCTCCTGCAGCTCCATCAACTCTGCATATCTCACCTCCATGGGCTCAAACTCTAGCAACTCTAATTGCTTCATGAGTTCCAATGTTGGCAACTCAAGTGACATGGGCAAGATTGCCTCTCTTCCATAAACAAGCTTGAATGGAGAGTTACCTGTGGATCTCTTGGGAGTTATCCTATCAGCCCATAAGGCTGATTTTAGTTTGGTATGCCAAGACCTCTGATTCTCATCAAGAGTCCTCCTAATGATCCTCAACAAGTTCTTGTTTGTAGACTCACTGGCCATTACCTTGAGGGTAATAGTTTGATGAAGTGCTTAGGTAGATCCCGTTCTTGACAGCCCACTCAGTCACCTTGGATCCAATGAATGCCAATGCATTATCTGAGATTATTGTAGCAGGTATACCAAATCTAGTTGCTATCCCCTCATAAAAGTCTAAGATGTTGGACTCATTTGCTTCTTTGAGTGCTACTGCTTCAGTCCACTTGGTGAAGTAGTCCGTGGCTGTCAAAATCCATTTGTGCCCTTGACTTGAATTAGGATTAATGACTCCAATGAAGTCCAAACCCCATTGCATGAATGGCTGGTCAACTGAGATTGGATGCAATGGAAGGGCAGCAAGTCTCTCTTTTCCTGTGAAGAATGCACAATTCTTACACCTCTTGATCCATGCATAGCAATCACTGAAAATTTTAGGCTAATAATAACCAACCTTCATGATTTTTAGAGCTATCACTCTCTAAGTGCAAAATGACCACCAGCTGATCCACCATGGAACTCTTCCAACACCCTATGAATCTGATTTGTGCTAATGCATCTCAGCAGCACTCCATTCACATCTATCTTGAACAAAACTCCATCAACAATGGCATATGGGATAGCCTATAATCTGAAGTGTCTTCTTTGGGTCTTGTTCATCTCTGGAGGGCATAGGCCTATGCTTAGGAAGTGCATTATACCTTGGGTCCAGCAAGGAGTGGGGGCAACATTGTTTTCTTCTTGAGTGCCACATGGCTCATGGCTGTCTTGAACTGTCAAAATAGCTTCTCCTTCATTGCATGCTTCTTTTTGCTTCCCCAAAACCAGTTGCTCACACAATCCTTTTCCTCTTACCAGCTTGGTGATTTTGATCTCAATGTCATACTCCATGACATGGGTGATCCAACCTGCCCTTTTCTCATTCAAATATTTTTTGAGGAGGAAGTCCTTAACTTGACATGTGAGACCAGCAAGCTGGACCTTGTTGTTTGAGACTAAATGCTTGAATTTCTTCAAGCTTCTGATTACTACCAGCACATGCTTCTCAATAAAAGAGTACTTCACCTCATAGTCATCTAGGCTTTGGCTAAAGAAGGCAATTGGCTGCTCATCATTATCCTTGTTCTACTATACCAAAATGGCAGAAATAGTGTCATTACCTCCAAATGCATAGAGGATGAAATCCTTGGAGAAGTCCGGGTTGATGAGAGTTGGTGCTTGAGAAATGGCTTCTTTGATTGCTTCAAAACTCTCCTTGCCTTCTATTGTCCACTTGAAAGCCATGCTCTTCTTTAACATTTTGGTGATGGGCTTGACAAGGGCTACAAAATCTAGGACAAACCTCCGAACAAAGTTTATCCTCCCCAAGAAACTCTGAAGGGCTTTCTTGTGGCTTGGCAATGGTAGTGCTCTTATGGCTTCGAATCTCTCTGGATCAATTGCTAATCCTTCTTTGGAGACAATATGGCCAAGGAGCTTTCCTTCATGTGCAAGAAAGATACACTTCTTAGGATTCAAAGACACTCCAAATTTCCTACACCTCATGAAAACTTGTCTCAAATGAGAGAGGTGGTCTGCTGCATTTTTTGAAAAAATAGTGATATCATCAAGGTAAATCAGCACCACGTTGTTAATCAAACCTTTGAACGCCATGTCCATTGCTCTTTGGAAGGTAGCACCAGATGGGGCCCAATTGGCATCTTCCGTATGCAAAAGTCCCCATTTAGTTGTGAAGGCTATCTTGAACTAGTCTTCTTCCTTCACCATAATCTAATGTAGCCTGGAGTAGCCATCAAGTAGTGAAAACCTCTTGGAGCCAGCCATAACTTGCAATATTTTCTCCATGGAAGGGAGTGGGTAATGGTCCTTGAGAGATGCTCTATTCAAGTCTCTGAAGTCAACACACAATATGATCTCTCCACTCTTCTTTCTGACTGGAACCAAGTTGGCAACCCAACTAGAATGCTTGATTGGGAATATGATTCTTGACTCAATCAGCTTGTCCAATTCTTTCCTCATGAGAGGCTCCATGTGTGGATTGACTGGTCTTTGTTTCTACCTGACAGGCTTAGTATTTGGATCCAATTCAATGGTATGTTGAGCTAAGTTGGGATTGAAACCTTTCAAATCTTCATAGCTCCATGCAAACACATCAGAGAACTCTTGACATAGTGTATACGAACTCATACCTTTCTTGATCAGTTGTCATCTTTCCAATTTGCAATGGTTTGTTCTCTTCTACCAAGATGGATACTGAATCCTCTCTCTTGACTTTGAATGTTTACTTTCTCCTTTCTAAATCCTGATCATTGGGATTAAAAATGAACTCCAAAGTGATAAGTCCCTTGGGCAGCTTGTTAGTTCTCACTGTACCAATTGGTCACCATCTTGTTGTTCCAATTTTTCTTGATTCTTAGCCGAGAACTCGCTTCTTCTTGCAATAAATGGATGATTTGCTGGTCATTCTCAAACACTTGCCAACCGACATCATTATCCTGCATCAAGGCCTCACAATCATGTGGATGTTTGGTTGTACCTTGTCTTGTTGAATGCTTTCCACAATGTCAAAGGCTGCCCCCCTATGCTGCAAGCCTATCGCCAGCTTGATTCTCTTTCCTAGGAATGGATTTGATGCCAAAACCCTCAAAATATTCCATGAGGTCCCATACCCTATTCTTGTAGCACTTGAGTAGATCATTCTTGGCAAGCATGCTATCCCTGACCTGAATTACAATCAATTCAATTGTCACCAAAGACTTGCAAGTTATTTATTTTCTTCTTGATTGCCCAATGCATCCCTTGCACCAAGGCTTCATATTCAGCAGATGTTATTTGAGCATGAAAACTGAAATCTAAAAGTTGAATAGTACCTTACTCCTTGAGGTGAAACAAGCATGGCTCCACCTCCTCGCACCTTGTCTACTTCTTGACCCATCAAAAATACTCATGCCATACCTCATTGTCATCCTTGTGGTTTGGCTTGGTGATGTTAGGAATATCTGATTTTCTTCATGTATACAATAGACCCCTAGCTCAAATTCTTCTACTTCTTGATAAGGATCAAAAGCATGTACCTTGTTTGCCCATTCATCAAGAGTTAGATGCGGGATGCTCCCAACCTTGGTGTCGCCTTCATTGGTGCTTGGGTGGTCTTCTTGATCAAATCTTTGAACAATTGGCGTTGATCGACTTGGAGTGTAAGGCTCAATGTGGAAGTTTGTAATAGGTTCAGACCTGATTGTAGCCTTAGTTCCATACCTCGTTTTGAAAGCATGTGTGACCAATCAATGAAAAATATCCCCAATCTTGGTTGTGAAGTCCCTTGACAAGCATAGGGCAAAGAGTGGTGGAAGGTTTGTGGATCGATACATCTTGTGAAACAACAACATTTGGACATGCGTGTAAGGTAAGACTCAAGTTTCTAATCACCCCAACTATTGTTACACTTTGTCCCATCCAGCTACACTACACTACCCTTGGATATGGTTTCATACTGGAGCCCTAGTTGATCGGCTATTTGTTTAGGCATCACGAGCTAATTTCCCGGAATCTATCATGTAATTGTGCACTAACTGATTTACAATGATTAATGAAACATAGAAAGGAGGGGGCTTCAACATTTTACCTTCTTTGTCCCTCCATGATTTCCCTCGGGATGGGCAGCATTTGTGAGCACTTTCTCTTGCATCGAACTTGCTGATTCAAGTTGGCTGAGTCCTTCATGGCAGCTGTAACAAGTCTCTTGGCCTCGGGATATATAGGGATCCCCACGTTGATATATTAACATTTGTCTTCTTCATCGATCGATCAATGATTGAATGGTGATGAAGGATCTCTTTGTTTTCGCTTTTCTTGTACATTCACTCCTTGCACGTGGGCAGCAAAAACTGGTATTTGAGTTGGCCTAGGAGTTGTTCTTGGCTTTCCTTGTGCATTTACAATGGATTTTGTTTACAACCATTTGTTGAGCCATAGAGGTTGGAGATTAGTTGGAGCTAATGGCTGTTCTTCACCCAAATTCCTTCTTTTGACCTTGTGTTGGCTGCCACACCTTGAGAGACCGTTTGATTCATGCCACAAAAATCCTCTACTTGCCAATTTACCAACGTGGTGTCATTTGGAGCTGATTGCTGTTGGAATGTTTCTTGTTGTTGGTTGTTTCCTTGAATTGCCCTCACCCTCCACACCAGTAGTTGTCACCATTAATGCTTGATTCAAAGCACCATTGAAGCACATGGATTGGTTATGAGGTTCATTGCATGGAAAACACCAGTCATACTCCTGAGCAATGTTGTTTTGTGTTGGCACCAATGCCTTAGAGGCAAATATGACATTTGGATTGTAGGGCTGAAATGGTCTATTGGCAGGAGGCCTTATTTGATTCATATTTGCAGCTGGATTAGGTGGTCTTTGTGGTTGGTATGGCTGCCTGTTAGGCTAAGCTTGGGGCTGGTAAGAAGGTCTAAAACCTTGGGCTTGTTGCCTTTTGAGAGTAACCAGCTCATTGCCTAGGTTTTCAGTTGCTTCATGACTTCTCAAGCTCATTTGGGGCACTTGGAGATGAAGTAGAAGCTTCATTTGAACTCGATTTCTAGGAGTGGGAGAAGGAGCCAAATTAGGTGCTTGATTGGTGTTTGGACTCTCTAAACTTGGACATAATGGCATGGGAGGTCTAGGGGCTAGTTTGCCAGGCTTGGATCAAACAATTTTCAGCCTTAATGGCAATGCTATAAGCCATAGGGATAGTTATGCCTCCCATGGACTGAATCAACATAGAAATATCAGAATTTAGAGCTTTGAGATAGTAGAGAAAAGTACTTTCTCTTGTTGGTCCGATTGCCATTCTGGAATTATCTCCCAAGTCTTTTGAAATGAAGTTGAAATCATTAATTTGCTCATTGGGAGCTCTCTTGATGGTTGTCGGCTGCTCCAAAAGAGACAAGTTGTCTCCCTTCTCTCTAAATTGCTCATGAAGTGATATACATAGCTGATTCCAATTTGTGATAGAACCAGATCCAAGGGTTCTAAACCATTGCAATGCTTTCCCCTTGAATGAAGATGCCAACAATTTGTGACCACTTGAATCTCATTGATTTCATGAATTGCACAAAGATTGGTGTAGACACCTATAATTACGCCCAAGTAATTTAAATACTTAAATTGTGCTAATTATCCCCTTTCTCACAAATCAATGACATATCGTCAAAAGCACTCATTTTCCCTCATATCATCATTAATTAATTACACTAAGCTAATTAATTAAGTTTCCTATCCAACAAATACCCTAATTAACGACCTTCCGTTAATAAATCACCTCTTCTATCTAGATTAATTAATTATTATTAATTAATTAGCTTTCCTTTGATTTAACCAATAAATCAATATTTAATTGATTTAATCCCCTTCTAATAGCCTAAATCGTACTAATATTCCTCTAATTAGCTTCTATAAGCTTACATCTACCTATTAATTAATCACCTTTGATTAATTAAAATACCCCCAACTCCCATGACTTGTTAAACATGTATTAAACCCTTCTAAAGTAAGGTTACCTTTAATAAAGCAACCTTATCCATTCCTAATCATGTTTTACCTTTATCCCACATTCATGAGAATGTGTTGAATCCTTTATCCTTTGGGCTATATAAAGAGCCCTCCACCTACCTTTTTACTTACACCTAAACTTTCTAAGAGAGCAAATGCAAATCATATAGCAAAGAGACTAAGAGCTTACACCTTTCCATTTTGAGAGTTCATCATCTTGAAGATTTAAGCCTCTTTCTTAAAGTGCTTGGGTCCTATGGGAGGTGTCAAAAGGGTCTTAGAGCCCAACTTTGATTAACCCCATTCCTAGGTTCTTGAGCATTAAGGACAACTATTTTGATAGCCATGGAGCTTACTTAGGTCCATTCATTTATTTTTTGTTAGAGAATAGAGGAGTTTAGATATTTAGCATTGTTAGTTTTAAAGTTTGTATTGATGAATGCTAGCATCTAACCCTTGTTTAATTCTTATCATGATGGTGTTTATGCTTTGTTTTAGCTAAATTGTAGAACTATTTTAGGTGGTAGTTCTTGTTTCATTTGATTTAGCATTAAGTAAAGTCTACATGCACACATTTGGCACGCCCGGTGGGACTTACTCCATTGTCCTCTGCACTTAATTTCAAGTTTTTGTAGTTAAGTTTTATTTTTGGTTGCTAACCCTCTTTTACACATGTTGATCTAACTTGTTTTTTTTAACATGTTTTGTTGAGTTTGCATGTGTTGGGTCTTCCTTGTAGGTATGAAGGAGGTGAAGTGCTGTCAAAATTGGAATTGAGGGAAAATTTCAAGATTTCTCCATGTTTTCATTTTTAGAGCTTACTTTTTCAACATTCTACATGCTAGTTTTGTCAATTTCTTGAAGATTTTAAATTCTTGAGCATGTAGGTTAGTGTTTGATAGTGCTGAGTCTTCTATTTACATATTAATGTGGTGGGTTGCTGTAAAAATTTAATCTTGGTGAGAAAATTTCAAGATTTCATCATGTTTTCATTTTTTGAGCTTACTTTTTCAACATTTTACATGCTAGTTTTGTCAATTTCTTGAAAATTTTCAATTCTTGAGCATGTAGGTTAGTGTTTGATAGTGCTGAGTCTTATATTTACATATTAATGTGGTGGGTTGCTGTCAAAATTTAATGTTGGTGAGAAAATTTCAAGATTTCATCATGTTTTCATTTTTAGAGCTTACTTTTTCATCATTCTACATGCTAGTTTTGTCAATTTCTTGAAAATCTTAAATTCTTGAGCATGTATGTTAATGTTTGATAGCGTTGAGTCTTCTATTAATATATTAATGTGATGAGTTGTTGTCAAAATTGAATCTTGGTTGGAAAAATTTACCCATTTTGCATATTAAGGGACGTTTTTTTTGACATTTTTTAAGTGCATGTCAAGTGCATACCCATGAGCATAAGAGCATATGCGTAACCCATCTTCCGAAGGCCATAACTTTTGCTCCCGACCTCGAAATGACTCCATTTTTTTGAGTTGCAAAGGTATTGAAGTTAACTATGCAATGAAAACATAAATTGGAGATTTAAACTTATAGAAGTTATAGGTTTTTATGTTATGTTAAAACTGGTCATTTTCTAACATGTCTAATGTTTTGATGAATGTTGTATTTCCATGCTTACTTGATTTAGATCAAAGCGTGTGTATGCTCTTCTCTTGCACCTTTTGGTGATCTTGAGAATCAAAAACAACTTTGATCTATATCTTTTTAACATTGGGATTAAACTTGGAAATTTAATTATTCATTTTGCTTAAGGGAATGAACCTTTTACAAAGCATTTTTCAACGGTCCTTTGATTTGAAGTTTTCCATTTCTATATAGTTGGGATAAAGTTTTTGTATGCTCTTCTCTTGCACCTTAGGGTGATCTTGAGAATAAAAATCAACTTTAGTCTTCATTTTATAACATTTGGTAAATTGGAAACTTCATCTTTCACTTTTGGTTTAAGGGAATGAACATTTATCAAAAAAATTGTATGGTTCATTGATTGAAAAGATTTTATTTACTTTTTAGTTGGATTATTTGTTGTGTATGCTCTTCTCTTGCATCCTTGGATGATCTTGAGAATCAAAAGCAACTTTTAATCCTCTTTTAAATAATATGATTTTCTTGGAGAACTACTAACGCTGAGTGCGGGACCTAAAACGTTTGTCAAAGAAAGGAGGAATCAAAACAAAATCAAAAACTACTAATACGGTTGTTATATAGGTTGCCAAAAGGTGTTCAAGCAAACCACACCTAATTAAACAAGATAAAAAGAACATATTCAAAACATCAGTATTGCAGGTTTCGAAAAGGGTACGCCCTCTCCGCTCAATCGAACATAACCCTTTCGCATAACGCCTTAAGCTACAACAATGGGGTGGTTCGGGAACCCCAAAGTAGTCCACGTAAGAGGGAACCTTGTGGACAAAGCAGAAGTGCTCCGCACTACCTACTTGACTAGTGATTTCTTTGTGAGATAGAGTTACATGTTGTCCGTTGTGGCGACCCGGTGATAGTACACATAGACGCACTAGTTGCCTACTATTCTTGAAGGGGGTAAAGTAAAGCCGAGATACTCCCAAACTAGTCAGTGCGAATTTTTGGGTAAATCGCACTCGCTCGTGGCAACTTTGTAACACCTAGGGCGAGAGAACCACCTAGGAGAATATACTTTGGCTAGGAGCCCACTTTGACCATTTTAAAACAGTGTTGAGTCGTGAACCTTCTTTTTGAGAAACGTGTGACGTATTACTTTCGCCTAGTTTTTACTTGCCTTAGGGCGAGGTGAAACTCTACCGAAGTGAGGCTAGCATCTTTCGTCATTTTTTTCTTGATTTATTTCCTTCATATTCTTTTGACACTTTGTTGATCAAAAGATGTGTAATTACCTTTGTGTTGCCATTCGATCTGTTTCTCTCACTTTTATGTTCGTTTATGCCCATCCATGTTTTGTGGTCAAGTTAGTTAAACGTCTAAAGTGAGTGGAGGTGTTTTCACGTCATTTGGTAGCCATTGTGATCTTGATACCCACGTCAAGATCATCATTGTAGTTAGGTGTGGTTCATCACTGCGGACTTCCATAAGAGGAGTTAGTTTGTTTGTCTCGTATCATTACAATTTCGATATTTACATCTTGTTTCTTGTAAACTCGACATAAATACCTATATTGTACGGTTACGCTGCACACATTCTTAACTATTCCTAGCTATACTTTGAGATTTTTTTTGTTCATTTTTATTATTACCTCGATTTTAAAAGGTGTTAGGAACTACCATTTGTGCGTGTTATATCAATAACACCTCGATATCAATACTCCACTTTCTTGCAAAGTGGGTTAACATATCTTGGTGATATTGTTGTGTCATTCACAAATCGTAATTGACACTTTTTGAGATATAGGTCTTAATCAGACTTGAGCTTGCTCATCATATATCTTGATTGGGAGATCACATTTAACTTCATGTATTTACTTACGTCTTGTTCATTCCTTTGAACTTGGCATAAGTGGAGACATCTTGTTAATCATCTGGCGTCGTAAATTACTTTAAAACGTAATCTAGGAGGTACTTCATTTGATTAAGTTTTGATACCAAACGATTGTTTCATTGGTGACTTTATCACTCTATCACATTGGTATTCTCACACTGTTAATTTACTCTTAACACGTACATCTTGTGTTTCACTTAGGGGTAGACATTGAATTTTGAACATATCTATAACTTACCTTAGTGAAATTTATCACGAAAACATGGCTCCCAAGATGCGTTTAGGGTTAAAGAAACAAACATATGAGGAACAAAAGGCACAAGCTTAGGAAACCTCTATGCACAAGGGTCAAACCCATTTATCGGACACGATCTAGGACCACTATTTTCTAAAAGGAAATAGAAGAAATGGTCGACCATAGTGGAAATGAATTAGAATCACCACACGCAGACTTTGATTTTGACCCCACTCTACTAGATGAGTTTCTCCTTAGAAATAAAGATAGAGTTTTGGCACGGGTCATGGAATTAGGGGCTAAATTGCCCACCGAAAATGAACCAATATTACCTACAAATGACACTACTAAGGAAGAATCCCCCCTTATCAATATGGAAGATATTTTAACAGGTGGGCATGCTTCCACTTCTTACGTAGAAAATGATAAAGTGGTAGGGCATAGAATACCCCTCATCAAAGTGCCACGAAGAAAAAAGATAGAACATGAGACAGGGGAAGAACCTCCACACTACGAAGAGGAAGAACCTTTAGAAGAAGAAGACACAAACCAAGTCACAATCCAACAACAACTCAGTAACCTAAGCCGAAAACTAGCTTTGCTTACTTTCCAGGTACAGAAAGACACAAACAAGAATGTTCAAAAGTCAAAGCCTAAGTTTAGGATCCACGAACTCCATCGAGAAAACCAAGGAGAAGAAGACACAGGGTATCATCATGTACACATCCCCGCTTCTCCCACTAAAGAACAATTTCTCGCACAAGAAGTACAATCTATGAAAGCAACGCTTGCAAGCATACAAGAAAGCAATATAGGGAGTATTAGGAAATACCAATACGAAGAACTATGCCCCTATCCTTTTGACAAGACAATGACCCTTCAACCCTTTCCAAAGAAATTTGATATGCCAAAGTTCGATAAATACAAAGGAAAGGGAGACCCGAGGATCATGTTAAAGATTTCTACATGACATGTCAAGAGGTGTCTTATAGTGATAATTACCTCATCAAAATTTTTCCTAAGAGTCTCGGAGGTCAAGCATTAGAATGGTTTACGCTTGCCACAAGGATCAATTTTCACCGGCCGAATCAAGCGGAAAGATTCGCAAGGCGTCATTTCTCATATAACATAGAGAGTGACGTCACCATGGCAGACTTGTGTGGCACAAAACAACGCCCAAATGAGACCTTCACCAGCTTCCTCCAATGATGGAGAGGGATAGCTAGTTGCTTCCTTGCGCTTTCCCGAGAAGCAGCCTAGTCGATTTTCTGCCCCTAATCTCAACCCAGATATAGCTTTCCACCTCCAAATGCATTGTGTCCACACCTTTGAGGAGGTTATTGAGAAAGGGATTCAAATAGAAAAGGCTCTCATTACCAAAGGAACCCTCAAAACCCAATCTAAAGACAACCAAAGTGTCAAACCCACTGAAAAGCCAAAGATCTTTAACAAAAACAAAAACGTGGTGGGAGATGGAATCACTGATTCCAAACGTGTTCAAATGGTCCAAACCAGTCAACCTTTTAAACTGACCAAGGGCCCAATTCAACCACCACCAAAGCGACGAACATTCACCTCCCTCAATGAACCATTGTCTATCATACTAAAACAGTTGGATGCGGCCCACATGATGACCTATCCTACAACGCAACCGTTTGATGACAACACTCCTAAACCTTCATGGTATAAGGAGCATGAATACTGTGAAATGCATCGCGTTAAAGGTCATAAAACAGACAAATGTTTGACTTCGTCACTATATTCAAAACCTCATTCACAACGGGAGATAGAGGTGGATAACCCTAGCCACATGTAAACACGTAACGAGAAAATGGGGATTTATAAGGAACCATTCCCCAAGCATGATAAGATGGAAAAGGCAAAACCGGATCGGGGAGAGTCATCCCAAACCTATAAAGCCACGAATTACTTGTATACCAAGAGAGATAACAATCATTACGATTCACTTATCAGATGTATTCACTCCCCTACTGACCGTGTCAATACCATCCAGATCAAGGAAAGGAGGCTAGCTGCGGTGAATAAGGAGTGCCCTCCTCGTGATTCCAGAACCCTCTCTGTTGACCCCACAAACTGGTAAATATAACCTTTTAGAACAACTTGAGAAGACACCTACTAAGATCTTGATCTTAGATCTTCTCAAGATATCCAATGTGCATAAGGACATTTTGTATCAAACTCTTCAGGGGTCGGGAGTGCCTTTAGAAGTCGATCCTGCATACCTTCAAGCCGCGGTGGAAAATATTACACCCAAAGTGAGCATCTCACTTTCAACCATAGGGAGGTCCCTACCGAGAATCCTACACATAATCTTCCCTTATACATTGAGGTAGTTGTTACCCGCAGGAAAATCAAACGGGTGCTTGTGGATAATGGATCTGGATTGAACATCTACACGCTTAAATTAGTCAAACAATTGGGACATACGGAAGAAGATCTTGAGTCCCATATCATCACTATCACCGCATACGACAACACGGAAAGAGAGTCAGCATGCACCATTACACTGCCAATGGAGGTGGGCCCCACTTGCCATCAGACAAAGTTTCACGTCTTAGACTTGGAACTTCCATATAATATGCTTAGGCCGACCATGGATTCATGCCACGCAGCCGTGCCATCAACATTTCATCAATGCATCAAGCTGAAGCATGAGGGACATACGGTTACAATACCAGGAGATTCAGAGCCCTTTGCTCATTGTAGAGCTCTTAATAGCTTTGCACGAAAGGGTACATACGCATGTCCCTCCATAGATATAGTTGTCCCTCTTCATTCTAAGGCCATGGAATCTCGAGTAGATTCAAATTCTCTTAGTTCTTACGCTCATGGGGCGTCCACTTCCACATCTCCATTTGATTCATGGGAGATGAAAATTCTAGAATATGGCTGTGGGGAGTATAATGTACAACAAGCACTCTTGGTTTCTGACCTCTCCTTGTCGCCCAAGACTAGAGGTCGACCCAACTACCACTTCAGGAGACCTAGAGAGGAACACACTATTGGGTCATTCCTACCTGGAGGCTTGTTAGCTGAGGAAAAATTACTTGATCCACCTACTACTTGGGTCCCTGAGGACACTCAGCCATCTTGTTATCAAACCCGGAATATGAAAAATCTAGCAGAATGATGTACTCCATGGGCTACAAAGGCCTAGGATGTGGTAAGAATGAACAAGGACAAAGGGAACCAGTCCCTCTCCCCCATTTCAAAACTGAAAGATATGGCATCGGGATTCGCCCTTATGGGGCACACCCTAATGATCAAGATGCGACTTGTTCAGAGCATGAGGATGGCTCGATTATCTAGACAGCGATACGGATTCCTGTTGTAGCCAATATGAGGATCTGGCCTCCACGAACCTTTTCATGAATAACGTTGTCCTGACCATAACCCCCACCGAACCAACCCTTGACCTTGTGTACCCTTCCCTTGTTGAATGGGACCAACAACGTCACATGCCACTAGATTTATTCGAGAATGACGAGGCTATTGCAGAGTTCATGGGCATAAGGGATACAATTCCCATTGGAGATCACAAGAAGGGTTTCTTTATCGACTTAGACACCTGCGCCTACTTCGGCGAGGAGGCTGAACTTTGTGGTCAGCAAAATTTAAAGAAAAGTGAGGGCAAGAGTTCTAAAGAAAAGCCTCGGAAAAAATCAAAGTCCAAGTCACACAGTGAAAACCTCTTTGAGGCACTGGTTGACAAACAAATAAGAAAATCAAAGGACAAACAAAGTGACCACGCCAAGGATGAAAATATCGTAGAGACATCCTTGGATGAAGATCTCAACCTACCTCCCGATCCCACGCGTATGGAGGATTTATCAAAATTGTTAGTTGAAGAAACCATTGATGTCAATATTGGTACTGAAGAAGATCCCAAGATAGTAAAATTGGGAGCATCACTCTCAGCCAGAGAAAAAAGAGGCGTTCACTATGCTACTGCGAGAGTTTATTGATGTGTTTGCATGGTCTTACAAAGACATGCTCGGCTTAGATCCAACTTTGGTCATGCATAACTTGGTTGTGCACGCAGACGCTAAGCCTATCAAACAGAAGCTTCGAAAGATGCACCCAAGAGTGGCCTTGTTAGTTAAAGAAGAGTTGGAAAGGTTTCTTGTAGAGGATTCATCGTGCCAATTGATTATTCGAATGGATATCGAACATTGTTCTGTCGGCCCGTAAGAAACCTATTGGTATCCGAATTTGCACATGATTTTAGAGACATCAATAAAGCTTTCCTTAAAGATGACTTTCACGTTGCCCAACATTGACATGATTGTTGACTTAACCGCAGGGTATGAAATGCTATCACTTATGGATGGCTTTTCGGGTTATAATCAAATTAAGATCACTGAGGAAGACCAACACAAAATAGCTTTCACAACTCCTTGGGGCACCTTCGTTATCAGTGTTGCCATTCGGCCTTAAGAATGCAGGAGCAACTTATCGCCGGGCCATGCAGTAATATTTCATGATATGATTCATGGCATCATGGAAGACTATGTAGACGACATCCTGGGAAAGTCCAAAACAAGAGAGGAACATCCTATCATTTTACGGCGTATCTTTAAACGCCTACGTGAATACAAAGTCAAAGCTAAATCCAAGGAAGTATGTCTTTGGTGTGCTATCCGGGAAACCATTAGGCTTCATTGTGTCAAGACGAGGTATTGAGGTAGACCCTGCTAAAGTATCTGCCATCACAGAAATGCCTCCACCTGAGAATATCAAGCAACTGCGTAGCTTGCAAGGGAAAATTCAAGCCATTCACCACTTTATCTCCCAGCTTGCAGATAAATGTCACTCATTCACTCATTTGCTTAAGAAGGACATCACTTTCATTTGGGGACCTGAGCAACAACAAGCCTTTGCTTTGCTTAAACAGTACCTGGCTAATCCACCTGTCCTCATGCCTCCCACTCTAGGAGAACCACTTTTGCTCTATATTTCCGCTACGCAATATGCTATTGGTGCACTGCTCACCCAATATGACCTTAGCCATAAAGAGAAAGTAGTGTACTATCTGAGTCGCACCCTCATCGCCTATGAACGTAATTATCCTCAGATTGAGAAGGCTTGCTTGGCCGTTGTTTTTACCTTTCAGAAACTTTTCCATTACCTGCTAAATACTAAGACCAAGCTCATATCCAAGGTCGACCCACTCAAGTATTTGTTGTCCAAACCCGCCCTCACAGGTAGAATGGCTAATTGGATCATTCTACTCAGTGAGTTTGATATAGAATTTGTCCATCAAAAATCAATTAAAGGACAAGTACTTGCTGACCAGCTAGCGGAAGCACCTTTGCAAAGCATAGAACCTTTGAGTCTAGATCTGCCAGATGCATCTTTGCTCTACATTGAAGAATATGTCGTATGGCAGATACATTTTGATGGATCTTTTACGTTTCATGGTTCAGGTGCAGGAGTGGTCCTTATTACTCCTTCGGGTGATCCTATACCACAGGCTTTCCGCCCGCCTTCCTCGCACGAACAACATGCGGAATATGAAGCACTCATTGCGCAGGATGAAGCTAGCCATCAAGTGGAATATTCAACATGTGAAGGTTGTAGGTGATTCTGACTAATCATCAAACGAGTTAATGATGAGTATAAAGTTAAGGATGACAAGCTCATACCTTATAAGAAGTTGGTGGAAACTCGAAGGAGTATTTTGTGTGCATTACCTTTGAGCAAATCCCAAGAGTGCGAATAGATCGGCAGAGGCTATGGAAACAAAGTGGGATCTATGCTTCAGTATTCCACCAGTGGAACAATGATATGCCATTCTTCGTAGAAAATCTACGCCACCCGCGTATGACATGCGTAATCTTGCTTAGCTTGTGAGGTTGTTGGTCCCCATTCACCATGGTATGAACCCATTTTCACCTATCTTAAGGACAGTACATTCCCTCCCGAAATCTCCCGCTCAAAAGCAGAGCCTAATTCGCCGATAGCCTACACCTCGTTAGGAGGTACACTTTATCATTGTGGCTACGATGGGAATCTGTTATCTTTGTCTGGATGTGCGAGTCAATCCAGAAATTAAAGAAGTACACGAAGGAGTATGCGGAGCACATACAAATGGAATGGTCTTGGCTAAGAAACCGTTAAGAGTAGGTTACTATTGGCCCACCATGGAAACCGATTGTTGTAATTATGTTAGAAAATGTGTGCTATGCCAAAAGTATGGAAATTTCATCCATGCTCCATTCGCAACCAATCACTACCCCGTGGCCATTCTCTAAGTGGGGACTTGATCTAATAGGAAGCTTACTCCTACCCTCATCCGATGGTCATACACATATCATCACAATGCACTGAGAATACTTTACAAAATGGGTGGAGGCTATCCCTTTAACCTATGTCATAGAGCACTGATTTCTAAATTCATCATGAATCACATTATTTTCGATATGGTATCCCCTGCACCATCATTCACAGATAATGGGAAGTCATTTAAGAACAAATCAGAAAGGTCTTTGCCAATGGTTCCAAATCAGATTGAAATGGTCCATGCCATATTACCCTCAAGGTAATGGACAAGCCGAGGCAACAAACAAGACTTTGGTAAGGATAATGGAGAAGATGGTTAGCAAACCGGTCGAAACCGGCACCTATAAATCCACCCAGCCCTCGGGCCTACCGAACATCAGTTCGCACTCCTACGGGTGTGACGCCATATTCCTCGTGTCAGGGACATAATCTATCATCCCTTTAGAGATTGAACTCCCATCCTCGCAATTTATCTTCGGGACTATTTGGATAAGGATGAAGATTACCGAGTGGCAAGATTGGCTAAGTTAGAGCTCCTGGATGAGAGGCGCATTCGCGCTCTTAATCACCCGAAAGTATATCAACACAGAATCTCCAACTACAACAAGAGAATCATCCCTCGCCAGTTTTAGGTGGGTGATTTAGTTATGAAGGAGAACCAGTTCAACACCAGAGCAGAGCGAGAAAAGAAAGGGAAGTTCGAACCACACCGGTTAGGACCCTATGTCATAGTTGCCAAGTATGGCACATGGGCATACAAGTTGGCTCACCCCAATGGTGATGAGCTCAGGGAGCCATGAATGCCATGCATCTTAAGAGGTTTTATGCCTAAACATGGCACAAGAAAGTCAAAAAAATATTCAAAAATATAAAAACATAAAAAAAATATAAAAATCAAAAACATCAAAAAAAAAAAAGAGAAAACAGGTCGTCCACTAGTGAAAACCACGCAATTGTGGCACTTTGGACAAGTCCTTGGGTGAAAATCGTTTTCCAAAGACTCGAGAGGATTTGTTGTTCACAAGCATTCGTATTAGAAGGGTAGTTGTCTTTATCCCCGACCTCGGCTCCGCGCCTTCGAGTTTCCTGTGCACACCATCTAGTCCATCCTTGATCCGGCTTTACCTTCTTCTATTCATCTATAAGGTACGTGGTCTTTCATTATTTCCCATCTTACGCTGGGGCAACTCTACGAATTCACCTTCTTGTTCATAAGCACGTGGCTTCGCTCTCTTGTATATTCTCCACCTAACGCTGGGGCATCCATGCTTTCTTGGTTACTCGCACATACCTTTGGAAAAGCTGTTAAAAACACAAAAACAATAGAACATTGTTTTGAGAAAACATAAAAACAATAGAAAATTGTTTCAAAAACACAAAAACAATAGAAAATTGTTTCACAAAACACAAAAACAATAGAACATTGTTTTGAGAAAACATAAAAACAATAGAAAATTGTTTCACAAAACACAAAAACAATAGAAAATTGTTTCACAAAACACAAAAACAATAGAAAATTGTTTCACCAAACACAAAAACAATAGAAAATTGTTTCAGACAACACAAAAACAATAGAACATTGTTTCGAGAAAAACACAAAAACAATAGAACATTGTTTCGAGAAAACAACAAAAACAATATATATATATATATCAAAAAAATCTAAAAACAAGGCAAAATTTTTCAAAAAATTCCTAAAAAGTAAAACACCCTACAAAATGGTAACTTGCTTCTTACGGCTGAAACTTGTGTCTTGCGCATGGTATTTTCTCCATATCCTGTTGGTTTGTCTCACATCTTCCCCGATTAATATGACTCACAGATCACTGGATTCACAACCATTCACAAAAGCTAGCTGCTTGCTTCGTCTGTACTCTGGGGCACTTTTGGTTGCCTGGTGTCTGTTTCGTTGTGCACAAATGCTTTTCATGGACCCCCGCCTATTTTCATTTCCCCTTGCATGTATCCTTGCTTGGGGCATCATTTTTAACCCTTGTCATCAATCACGAACTTGTGGATCTCTTCAACACTGATAACAAAACATTTGTACAACTGTCTTGACCGTTGTTGGGTTAGATATGTGCGTTCGTACTTGTTTTCCCTGTTATATGAGCTTGTTTCCTTCTCGTATTGCATTGCATTATTGTATGTTGCGTGGAGTTGGTACTTTCAAGCAATGGAAAATTGTTCATAGTATGGCTTTTCATGTCATTCTACCTTTGTCGTATGCTTATATTTTTCATAAGGACCGATGATGTAGTTCCTATGGCAATATGATGACATCAAATTTGTTCCAAACAAATAAGCGGCTAGAGGTTAAGCTCTTCTCTCCCCTCATCCATATTTCTTCTGCACCACTTCCCTTTCACCCCTAATTCTCCCTCTTCTCGAGGCATCCTGCCTCGTCCCCATTCTTCTACCTACTTCTCACCTTTTTCGATCGTCGATCGAGTTCTTCTATCACCCCATCGACACTCGAGGGGGCATCTCTCCCTCCTACTAATTTTTCTTCCATCTCTTCAAAATATCTTTTGTCTACTATCTTTGAAGTGGCATCACTTATGCCACCCCAAAGAGGGGCAAATGTAGACACCTATAATTACGCCCAAGCAATTTAAATACTTAAATTGTGCTAATTATCCCCTTTCTCGCAAATCAATGACATATCGTCAAAAGCACTCATTTTCCCTCATATCATCATTAATTAATTACACTAAGATAATTAATTAAGTTACCTATCCAACAAATACCCTAATTAACAACCTTCCGTTAATAAATCACCCCTTCTACCTAGACTAATTAATTATTATTAATTAATTAGCTTTCCCTTTGATTTAACCAATAAATCAATATTTAATTGATTTAATCCCTTTCTAATAGCCTAAATCGTACTAATATTCCTCTAATTAGCTTCTATAAGCTTACATCTACCTATTAATTAATCACCTTTGATTAATTAAAATACCCCCAACTCCCATGACTTGCTAAACATGTATTAAACCCTTCTAAAGTAAGGTTACCTTTAATAAAGCAACCTTATCCATTCCTAATCATGTTTTACCTTTATCCCACATTCATGAGAATGTGTTGAATCCTTATCCTTTGGGCTATATAAAGAGCCCTCCACCTACCTTTTACTTACACCTAAACTTTCTAAGAGAGCAAATGCAAAGCATATAGCAAAGAGACTAAGAGCTTGCACCTTTCCCTTTTGAGAGTTCATCATCTTGAAGATTTAAGCCTCTTTCTTAAAGTGCTTGGGTCCTATGGGAGGTGTCAAAAGGGTCTTGTAGCCCAACTTTGATTAAACCCCATTCCTAGGTTCTGGAGCATTAAGGACAACTATTTTTATATCCATGGAGCTTACTTAGGTCCATTCATTTATTTGTTGTTAGAGAATAGAGGAGTTTAGATATTTAGCATTGTTAGTTTCAAAGTTTGTATTGATGAATGATAGCATCTAACCCTTGTTTAATTCTTATCATGATGATGTTTATGCTTTGTTTTAGCTAAATTGTAGAACTATTTTAGGTGGTAGTTTTTGCTTCATTTGATTTAGCATTAAGCAAAGTATACATGCACACAATTGGCAATGTCTTTAACATGATCACCTGGAGTAGTCTGATTTTCTCCAGTGAAGTAGGGAATGTTCTTCAAGGCTGCAATTGGAATTGGATGTTGTGCATTGAGGGAAAGTGGGCTGCTACCTATGAAATTGACATACGGATTCGGTGGTTGCGCCATTCTAATTGGTCTTAGAACCCTTGTTGATTGAATGAAAGGCCTACCATGTGGAAGAGTTGAGAGAGTTCTGTTTGGTGGAGATGGAGACCTTTGGATTCTCCTCCCACTTTACCTTACTCTTGGAGATAACTGCAGATATTCAAACAACACCTCTTCTTCTCCAACTCTTGACCTTGTGGTGATTCTTCTCATGAGTTTTCAGGCCTGCACTGCTGAAACCAGTTGATTCTTCCCTTGGAGTCACCAGATGTGTAATTTATAGCTCTTTTGAAGCAAGAAAATTGTAGCAGATGCACATCAACTTTGCTGCAATAAAAATGAGACCTCTAAGGTCCCACCAGGCGTGCCAAAATTGTTGTTGCAAATCAGCAGCACCCCTGGATGCAAATCAAGGTTCTGAATTGATGTTTTAGGCATCCAGTGTGATTGCACAACATGGAAACCTCTCTCCAAGTGTGGGACTTGTGAAAATGAGAGAGGAATCTCCAGATTAGAGGCTGGTTCCTCAAACTCCTCTGATTTAGATCTATATTTTGCACAACTACAGAGGTTCAGATCCTAATCCTACTCTAAATTGCAAGGAGACAGGGATAAAAATGCAAAAATGAAACTAAACTAAAGATGGTGATGCACCAAAAGGAGTGGTGAAACATTCTTGACACAAATTTATGAAATGCAACAAGGGAAAACATACACAAGCTGATAGATGTAATTAGAGGTCTTAAAATGAAGTGAAACAATACAAATAGAGGACTCAAAGCATTCACGAGTTTGCTTTGTCAATTCCATGTAAAAATCTCTTGCATTCCACCCTCAAAGAGGTATAAACCTGCTACAATACTTGAAAAAGGTCTGATTCTTACAACTATCACTTGCTGGAGGTGAAAGAAGAAGTTTTCTATGCCAAAAAGTGTTCAACCATGAAGAAATGAGCCAAATCTGGCTTTTACAGTACATGGGTCGAGCCCAGGAGAGAGAAAACATGAAAAACACATGGGAGCCATCCCTCATTGATGGAAAATGCATTAAAATAGCATGGAGGACCTTACAAACCCATACTCTATCATTTTTTACCATATTGGAGAAGAATGCGACCCATTTTGTATTAAATTTGGTTGTTGAAATGTCATTTCTGGCCATGGACACGCACTCAGAACCATTTTTGAATTTTTCTCTCTAAACTGAATGAAAATTAGAAATTGGTCATGGAATCATGTAGAAAATTTTAACATCTTTCCAATGATATAAAGAACGCAAAAATCCGAGCTCTGGATCAAAATATATGATCGTTTGAAGATTTAGGGAAAACGCCCAAAAACGGATCGGCGGGAAAAAATTTCAAATTTTACCTT
This sequence comes from Taxus wallichiana var. yunnanensis, assembly GCA_018340775.1. NCBI lineage: Eukaryota > Viridiplantae > Streptophyta > Pinopsida > Cupressales > Taxaceae > Taxus > Taxus wallichiana. The sequence continues at coordinate 996,104,513 of CM031240.1, forward strand.
TTTTTTGTCTTTGGAAATTTTTTCAAAAATTCCCCGCGCTCCACTGGTCAGATGCCATGTGGCAAGATCTGATTCACTTTGGAATTCTCTCTCCTTCTCTTTTCCGTGGGTTTTCCTTTGAAAATTTTACCTTTTTATACTCTTTTGGAAAAATTTCAAACATGGGTGACTTCCTATTGGTCATGCGGGCCTCAAATGGGAAAATTTTCCACAAAAACTCCGCCGAGCCATAACTTGAAAAATATAAGGAGTTAGGAGGCAAACTTTACCTTTCTGGAAAGCTAAGAGAGAGATCTATCTGATGGTGCCATTTCTAGAAAGCCTTGAGTGCCTAAAAATAAAAAATATAGACTGAGGCACAAGAGAGGCAAGAACATAAGGAGTTAGCCACAAAAACGAGCTGGGGCACCATTTTGGATAACACCTACCCAAAAGGATATTTTATTCATTTTCTTCCACTTTTAGTAGTCCCTCTCACACGCCATCATTCCCATTGACATTGTAAAACACCATCAAATTTGGCATCCTTGTTAGATTTGACCTTCCACCTTGTTTTTCACTCATTGTCCATTTTCTCAATGACAAAGAATGGTTACCCCCGATCAAGCGCTGGTGTTACCTAACGAGCATCGTTAACTTGATTCACTTTCCAACCCACATTTGGTACCAAATACACATTTTTCCACTAGATTCACCTATTCCTACTATTTTCTATGTCATTTACAAAGAAGTAACCCTACCTGATCAATTCTGGTTCATATGGTGCTGACCCGAAGAAAACAAGCGCACTCATATTTCACGCCAATTATCAACCACTCCTACCTAGTCCTTCACCAACTTTCATTTTATCACCAACCATGGATCCCATCCAACCTATCACTATCACTATTGGAGATGAGGAGTTCACATGACTCCTTGACCAAAACCCCGTCTGCCTTTGAAGTTTTACCTTTCCCACTCATCCACTTGAGATGCCTTGGGTTAGTTGATATATGACATGCCCATATCTATCCCCTCGACTCTCACTCCCACTCCTGCATTGGCCCCATCTAGCTCTGCGTGTTGCTCGCATCTACCTTACCCCTAGTAATTTCATAGCTAGGTCCTATACCGATATGACTGCGTCGCGTCTACCACCTCTCGTTACACCCGCCACATCCACCATACCCTCGAAAACTATCCAAAACAAAACCTCATCGCCCCCCTAATGTCTCACACATACCCATAGCTACACTACCACCTCTGGTGTCAGTGACCCCTACCCCTTTTCAGAATGTGGTACTTTCCATTCCACAATCATTAGCCCCCATTGCCACTAGGGTTACCACGACCCTTCCACCTCCATATACATACTATCGTAGCCTCCCATTTCCTTAATTATTCACTCGGTACGTACCCTCTATTTCACTACCTTCTTCCCAATCAACCTATATGGTAGCACTATACACTGGAGTGCCCAAAACCAAAACCAATCGCGCAAAACCAACCCTCTCACACTACAAAAGGCACCCAATCATCGCAACCTACCAACGACCTAATCAAATTGATGTTGGACAAGATATAGAAATTAGAGGCATTAGTTTCTGGATCCCGTAACACTCTCACCTACGATGAGATTTGCAACGAGCCCATCCACCCATCCATTCCTATCCACCCATACCCGTGCATTGGGAAATGCCTAAATCAATCATTTCAATAGTAAAGAAGACCTGAGAAACATTTACGGTCATTTAAACATAGGTGTTATCGATCGCTCATGATGATGCCTTGCTCTTGAGAAAATTTCCCATGTCTCTGACTAGACCTACATTAGACTGGTATAGTGGGTTACCTAGACACTCCATATTCTCATTCAATCAGGTAGCCCAAGCCTTCTTGGATCATTTCTCTATCAATATCATCAAGAAGGTTACCATGATCGACCTATACTCAACGCATAAATATGAGGATGAATCTATTGTGGATTTTTTCACTCACTGGCGTAGCTTGATCAACCAAATCACCTTCCAACTGCCATAAATAGAACTCATTGAGCTCTTCACATGGGCTTGTGCTAGACATATCTCACCAACCTTACAGGTCCAAACCTTTCGAACATTTGATGAAGCATTCACTATGGCATGAAAGTTAGAGATTCGGGCCATCGAAGAGAATAAAATCCAATTACACAATAAGAATTTGACATTCAAGTTAAATGATACATCTTCTTCTTCCAAACCACAAAACAATTATTCAAAAGCTAAGGGCACCACTAATGCAATGGTACTCAAGGCTGGCCCAACTCATCCATCAAATCAGGCTACCCCCTCATCTAATCTCTCACCCATCCAAAATTTTCAATTCAGATGAGAGTAGAAAGAAATACACCCCAATTGGGGAACCTTACTCTTCTATCTTAGGAAAGCTTATCAAAGCTACAACCATCACTCTTCCTCCCATAAAACCACACACTAGTTTTGACCTGCTCGCCCCATGCCCACATGGTATAAAGAACATGAATTTTTTAACTATCATCGAGTAAAGGGTCATAGTGATGGAAATTCGCATCACTTTCAAAAATATTATCCAAGAAATGCTTGAGAAAGGTGAGTTAACCATGGATAATCCTAATGCACCTGCCAGCCAAAACCTACACATCTTCAAGAAACCATTTCCTAACCATGCCCCTTCATCTGATCAAACCGGTGAGACCTCAACTCATAATACCCATACCAACATGGTCCACGCTATAATTAATGATGTACCCATCACCTCCCAATTACCTCACATTCCTTCCATAGAGGAAATCCTAGCCCGAAATCCTCCTTCTGCATCAGAACCAACCTCCCTGTTCCTTCACCCACAAAGGAACATCTTTCATCTCCTTCATCACCTACGGAGGAGTCTTCTACTAACATCAAGACCATCTCACCCCTGGCTTCTCCACTTAGAGAAATTTTACCCATAGTACCTCCTCCACCCATAGAGGAGCACCCATTACCTCCTCCACCCATAGAGGAGCACCTATCCATTCCTCCACTTGCAAAGGAGCTTCCATCACCTTCTACACCTACCATAGACCCAGTTGAGATACCTTTGCCTCTTGGTGAGCATTCTCCATCCACTACCCAAAATCCTGCAGACCTACTTTCGGCTCTCTTACCCACAAAAGCTGAAGCTAGCCAATTTCCCATCTCTAAGACACATTTTATAGGAATTTCCATTAGGTCCTCATCAACTCCACCTACAGACGTGTTGTTCTTGCATCTGGACCATCACTTAGATTATGTGGATAGAGCCTTATTATGGGGACGCCTCTTGCTTTCTGTCTCAATGTAGATGTAGAAGTCACTTTCGATACCTCCACTATCTACCCAAAAATATTTCACCAATCGAACCGAACACAACCACCTCTATCACAACTCCTTCCACAACACCTATTATAGCTCAAACCACATCCTTACCCATAGCCCAATCTATATCGAAATGCAAATCCACATCTATGACATCATCCTCGACTAAACTATTACCACTTTAGGGGTCACCCAGACTACCACCTTACTAATCCACCTATCAAACTGGATTTAGCTACATCCTCCAAAGACAACACCATGCCTACTACGACACCCAAATGAAGCACCACACCCATAGAACTCATACCCCACCTGTTCCAATCACACCTACGCCTATCTCATCATCTTAGGATCTCAACATCCCCATATGGTCAAGAAACCTCCACCCACCAATAAACCAAAAACACAACAACCCATTCCTTCCTCACAAACCTATAACCTACCCAGATGCCCAACATGACTTACACGCACATCTGCAAAGATCTTTACCACCCATACCTCCAATACCCTCGTTATTGTTTCACTACCCACTAAACTTTAGTTGTTGTCTCTCACACTCCAAGCATGACCCGTGTCATCTACCTTCACAACACCCCTGTTACCCCCATGGGTAACTCGCCCTCTTCCCCATCTACTTTTCCTTATAAACCTTGTACACCCATATCACCTTTACCCAAGAAGGTGTAATCCAAAAAAAATTCCACTACCCCATAATAAGGTAGTCAAAATAACCACACACCCTCCTACTCATTCACCTACTATACTCCTACCTAAACCAACACGACCGACACCCAAAACCCCGCCAACACCCAAACCCATAGCTCGACCCGCTCCTCCTCTTCCAAAAGTTGTTCCTCAATAATCAACCACACCTATGCCAAAACCCACTCTCACTTCCCATTGCAATCCACTAGCAGGGTCTTATAACAAAATTTTAACCAACCTCCTTGAGACTTTTGTCATCACATTACCACCACTTAGGCCTTATGACCCCCTCAAACCCAAGCCAAAAGGGTTTGATGATACTAAAATTTACGCCTACCATCATGTGCTAGGGAACAATGTGGAAAACTGTAAGGCCTTGAAAACCATCCTTATCTAGTTGTGTCCCCCAGAAGCCAACTTTGATGATGACGACCTTCTCGATGAGGATCCTGCTTCACCAACACCCATTCCCACACTACCTACTCAACAACCACAACCTCCACCCTCACAGCTCCTAGAGCCACCCCTAAGATTTGAAATTAACATGGTTCACATCAGAGAACTTGCCATGCCACCACCCAAATGTCATTGCGCCCAACTCACCTCACAGGGTTTTTCTCCTCCGGTAGGTTTTTTCCCGTCGTGTCATTATACCACTCACCCTACACCTTCTCCATTTCACAACTCCCCTTAGATCAACATGATTCACATCACTACATGTGCTCAGAAGGATAAGGGTAAAGAAAAGGAAACTAACCCACCAACTAATCCTATACCCAACATACCATCTCGTACCCATACCTAAAATCACTATCAAGGGCCCCATGACCCCATTTCTAATGGTGTCACACATCACACCATGCTTAAACAATTACACTAGTCTCCCCTCAAAATGTCCCTATATGACCTCATCTAAACCTCAAAATCCCATCATCAAGCTCGCATAGAGGTTCTTCAATCTATTGAGGTTTTACCCAATGACCCTACACCCATAGCCTCCATTATCACACCCCATCATGTAGCCTCTCTCACAAAATTATCACCTTCATCTTCACTCCACCCTATTCACCAAGTGGCCTCCTTAGATTCTCAGAGGAAGAGATCATGCCACACCAAAATGATGACTCGGACCTAACCCTATTTATCTATGTCCACATCAATGACATATGGGTATGCCGTGTGATGATTGATGGGGGAACTAGCATTAACATCATTTCATCCCATGCATTCACTCAAATGCACATACTTGAAAATTGCATGTATAGACATCTAGTCATGTTGCATTTATTCAATGATGTTATCACCTCTACATTAGGTACCATCATCCTCCACATTTTCGTAGGCCCCCGCACTTTTCTAGAATTGTTTTATGTTTTGGAAGGGGAATTCTAATATAACTTGTTGTTTGGCAGACCCTGGATTCGTGTCATGGGTTGCATTCCTTCCACTTTGCATCATTGTGTAAAGTTTGAACATGAAGGACACACCTATACCATTCCATCTAACCCATCACCTTGTAAGACATATAACATGCTTTACTAACCCAATGATGTGCTCATACCTATTAAGCCAACTACCTCCGCAACCGTTACTTCTTCACCTACACTTCCACTTACCAGTGCACCACTGCTTCTACCACACATACCTCCTCCATTCCTACCACTGCCATAACCTCCACGGCTGACCCATTAGCTTCCCAATCCGTTAACTCCACCTCTGCATTGACCTCCGACACATCATCCATTCCAGCTACCTACATACCAACCATTGATCCCTTGGAAGGTGTTTTTCAATGCCTCACTCTGGGGGAGTACCACCTATATAGTTTTAACACATTCCTTACTCCACAAGAGTATGGAAGCCTACCAACTCCCTCGCTATGATCACCATATAGGAGAACGTCTCATGTATGGTCCTCCTCACCTTCATACTAGTCTCACCTATGGGGGACTTGATACTACCACTTACACACCCAAACCACCACCACAAACTCGCCCCTTTTCGGTGACTTCCAATCACTTACCAATCACCATTTCACCCAAACCTTCTTGCACCTAATGTGCGTGGAATGGTTTTGGTTTTTTTTTACGAGCAAGGATGCCATACTGTTATTCCATGTACCACTCGCAAACATAATGACCGTAGTGGTATGGATTTCCTAAACCACCTAAGAAACAAGCCCACATTGAACTCATTAAGGACACTAGCTCTTCTCCACCTTCTTCACTCGCTCCACCTTCATCACCACCCTCTCCGACGAAGTCGATGGATCTTGAATCTATCCTCGTAACATTTTTTTCATAAACACCATTTCTTTGGAGCCTCGACTTATCAATGTGAGGGTGAGGCCCCTTCCACTCTTCCCTTCATGTATCCCAAAATGATCGATGATGATACACCTTCAATTAACATCATTCAATGTCAGGATGATGAATCTATACTCACCTACCTTGGTGCATAAGACTCATATATTCATTAGTCATTACCTTATGAGATGCAAACCATGTTGAATGAATCGACTATCGAGATCAACATTCATACTCAGGACGACCCGCACATCCTAAAGATTAGACAATCTTTAGATGCTGTTGAATAGAAGTCATCACTACTTTTCTTAGAGATCATAACCACACTTTCACTTGGTCTTATGTAGACATGACCATTATTGACCCACCATAGTGGTCCACAATATCGTAACCATTACCAATGCCAAACTCATTAAACAAAAGCTCTAGAAAATGCACCCTCGCATTTCCCTTCTCGTTAAGAGGAACATCAACACCTTCTTTCCGTTTCCTTCATATTAGTAATTTATTATCCTCATTGAATTTCTAAGCATTGTCCTTGTCACTAAAGCGATAGGGGGACTCCACATTTGCACGTACTTCCACAACATCAACCTAGCATGCCCAAAAGATGACTTTCCCTTACCCGGTATTGACCGGTGGTTGAACTTATGCTAGTCACGAGATGCTAACACTTGTAGTGCCCAATTCCCTTCGACACTTTTAGGTATTGATTTTGATACTATTAATCATATTATGGACACTATTATGTTTTTTTTAGTATGATGGTTAGATGTTAGATCATGGATTAGTGTTGGTCTAGATTCAATTATTATGCTTGATGATTACTAGAGACATTTTCTATATGTGGTTGATGATATACTGTTTGACATGGACATATTATAGATGTTGATTTGGACTTATGATATTGGATATTTTGAGTAGATTTGGTATAGTAGATTTTGATGATGATATAATTGATTTATTTAATTAAAAATGATAATGTTGAATTATTGATATTGTTGTGATATGTGTGTTTGGATGATTTTGAGATATTGTTTATATCATTTTGGATGTTCTGATATGGCCACGAGGCCAAAGGAGGTATTTGCATTTTACGGGTTGAAAACTACAACAATGTTGGGTGACTTGAGACTAACCATATTAAAATTCCGTGAATTCAACAAGGTCACCATGACAACTATGTTATGAGTTTGTGTGTTGTGTTATGTTAGGATTTCCCATGGGGGGATTTCCATTATATGTGACCATGGAATATGTTTTATTTATGTGTTCCTTTTTAATTTTTGTTGTATGTATTTTATTTGTAATGTGTTCCTTCTTTTAATTAATTTAAATGTGGTAGATTAATGTGATAGTCATATAGTTAAATTTTATTTAAATTAAATTGGGATGTGGAATGTAATTAATAAAGTTGTTGTCTTAGATATTAATGTTGGAAGAGTGTGTAAGTTAATGTTGTAAGGATGTGTAAGAATCATGTAAGAGTATGTAAGGCAGATTTTGGAAGGTCTAACACTCCATCTTTTATGGAATTCGAATTTGACCTTGGAGGCCAAATTTGGAGGCTTGTGGGACAAGTTAAACTTATCCCACACCTCTTAAAATGATCCACCAACCATGCCTATGATTTGGAGGTTAAATGTAGGAATTTATAATGCATTTTGAAGTGACAATATGTAAGTTTTAATTGCACTTCCCTTACATGTTTTTAATTTGGTCCTTTTGGAGTATGGGCATTTTGGAGTATGTAAGTGATTTTGTCATTTTTATTTATTGTGATTTGGTGAGGGATGTTGAATTTCCTCTTGGGGTTGAGGAATAATGATGTGGCATCCCACATGGATCCACATCATCCTCTTCTCTTCCCTCTCCTATAAAAGTGAAACTCTTTGCTTGTTTATGGTTGTTGAAACTTTGTCCATTTCCTCTTGGGGGTGCATTTTTGGTGCTATTTATTTTGGAGCTTGTTGAGGAAGAGCTAGGAGTCATTTTTCTTACTTAAAGCTTGCTGAATTTGGATTGTATTTGGCATCTTGGAGAGCTTGTGAGCTTGGAACAAACTCTAGTATGGAGAGGTAGGATCTTGAGCTATGTTTTAATTTCTTTTCATTCTCTTACATACATGTTTGAAGGGTGTTTGTGTTTACATTCGGGGCTGGTTGGGTAAAATGGTTAGGGGCATGGTGTAGGAGAAGGCTATGGGGATTTCATATGGGGGCATAAGGGATTTCCAATGGCACTATTTTACTAAGGAGGGAGTTTTGTTTGGGATCCACCTTGGAAAAGAAGCTGCTTTCATTTCTTACTATGGGGGCATAAGGAGGGGTTAGGAGATATATGCTCTATGGGGTTGATATGATTATTGGTGGTATGCATTTTGGTGGATGCCCAATTCCAAATTGAGAGGCATAAGGAGTCCCCATAGTCCTTGCTCTTTTTGGCTTGCTTAATCAAGCCTATATGTTGTTTGAATTGTTTCAAATGTAGTTAGGAACTGTTGTCTTCTTTGAACTATGCATTTTGTTGATTGTATGATGTGAATGTTTCTTGTATGTGATAGAAGCCTTTATTTCCATGTGTTGATATTCATGCTCCATTTCAGTATGGTTTGGGCTTAGGGGCCAATGGGGAAGGATGGATTCTATTTTCTCATTGGATGTCTTGGTTGGGTGGAGAGAATTGCCTTTCCCCCTTCCTTGTTGTGATCAAAGTTGCAAAGAAGAAGAAACAAGCATGTTGCTATTTGGAGAAGGAATTTCACAGTTTGACAGCTTATTTCCCTTTGATTAATTAAATGTAACTTCCCCAACTTCAAGTGGATGAATGTATAAATTTTGTAATGTGAAGCATTGAATTGTTAATGGAATTTGTAGTCGCATTGAGGAATGTAAAGAAGAGTTACACTTGTTTTATGTTTTTGGAAAGAAATGTAAAGGATATTATAAGCATTGTAAATTGTATTTTGTAATCAAATTGTAAAGGAGATTAGTTGTAAAGTTATTTGAATTATGAATCAAGGATGGAATTGGTTCATTTAAATTTTGTATGGTAATGTATACCTGATTTGTATTGTTGTCTAAGAATGAGATTCTATTTTGAAAAAGAATAAGAAATAGTGTTGTATGTTTTATGTACTGTATTTGAATACAAATGGAAAGTGATAAGTTGAAAAGAATGCATTGTTAATCATCAAAATATTTCATTCCTTTCTTAAAAGTGTTTTACCTTGTTCATATGCTATCTTCTCCATTGGAAATATGAGTTTTACTTGCAATAAGAAACCTCTGTTTGGAATGTTGAAAGAAGAATGCATATGGAATGAAAGTCAATGTTATTTTCCTTGCAAAATGTATATTAAAACTGAAATCAAAGATGTAGTTTCTTTTAGAATTGGATGGAGGATTTAATAAGCAATGTATTTGACTAAGTTAGGAATCATATGCACATTTAAATGACAAAATGGAGATTCCAATTTAAAGAAACAGTTCATTGTAATATACTTCATCCTGGTAATTCACATTTTCATAAAAATGAACAGTTCATACTTGCACTAAACAATAAGTTATGAAACATTGAAAATTAGACTTATTACTACCTAAGGAACTCAAATTCACTATAACAGTCAAGAATGAATCTCCAAAACTTAATGAATTTCAATTTGAGCTTGCAAAGTCATTTTTCCGTCTATTGCCAAAAAAATGCAACCTTGAACAAATTGGATAAATTGACTTCCCTAAAACACTCTAAACCCTCCCTAGACTAATCCTCCATGTCTATTTGACATGTTGAGTGAAGGAGGAGTTCTAATTTTATCAAATGAAATTGCTAGTTTGCCAAATAAAGGCCGTAGCAGATCGTTTTTACAAAATTTACCCTTAAAAATTAATCAAAAAACAAATTTGATGTTTCCTGTGCAAAGGGAGCATCGAGATCTTTATGAAAAGTCCTCATTTTTGAAAACCGAGCTTTCTAGCTCAAGTTATGACACTTTGAAGTTTTTGTGCCTTGGCAGGAAAATTTGGGAAAATTTTCCCTGGTGGCCCGCAACCCAAAAATTTCCCATCAAAATTTTCCCTTAGAAAATTTTCAAAATTTTGGGCTCAGGAAAATTTTCAATTTTCTCTCCGCCGCCCAAGCTAATAAGAGGTCGCCATGTGTCTTCCAGGGCTGGGGCGGAGGTGCGAAATAATTTTTACCCCTTAAAATTTTTGAAAATTTTTGGAAAATTTTCACTTTTCCCTCCACTAGCCCACAGCCAATCAAGGGATGCCATGTGTCCCATTTTGTCTACAAGTGGAGGTGCGGTTCTTTTAAAACCCTTAGCTTTTATAAAAAAATTTGGAAAAATTTCCATGTTGACCCTACCGGCCCGCGGCCAATGAAAGCATGCCATGTGGCACCTTGGGGTGGCGGCGGGGGTTCGGGAGAAAATTCATTTTTGGGCCTTTAGGAAAAATTCCAAAATTCCTCTCACAGCCCCGCAACTATGCCTTCTCCCTAAGTTTCCCTCCTTTGGCGGGCACACGGACCCGTGCATTTTTTTCCTTAGGGCGCTAAGTGCAAAATCGGTCCGCCACCCCACCCTTTCTTTTCCCCTTTTCCCTGGGGTGCTAAGCACTAAACAGTTTGTTCTGGAACCTATTAGTGAAAATCGATGTCTTGCAATTTAGTTGTAGACAATTCAAATAAAAAAAATTCTCCCATAATTTTCTAGCTAACCCTAGGTTGTTTCTTGGGTCTCAAGTGGCTATGGAAATGGGCACTAAAACTTGCTATCGAGCAATGGTTCAAAGGCTTGGACCATTGGGAACACTAGAAAACTTGAAACATGGAAACTTAAACCTAGCACACCGAAACCTAGAAAGAAACTTAGCTAGAATTTTTATGTTTTAGTAAACATGGAAGTTCTATAACTTAGCAAATGAACTAACTCTCACTTTGGTCTATGCATGTAAGGCTCGGGGATGGAGCGAGAGGAACCTTCATAGAGACTTAGATTCACCACCACCACCACCACCACCACTAGATCAGAGTGTAGCTACCATCCTACCTCATATTCTACAAACCCTTTAAGATGTTAATACCACTCTACGCGGAGGATTAGGTGGAGGGTAGATAGATAGTCATGATAGAGATCCTTCTATTGAGGGTCAGTGTACCCCTCGACTTAGAGAGGAGCATAGAGGAGAGAACTCCCATGTAGATTCAAGATAAGTAGAGTCACCACCTAAGAGACAGGGTGACAAAGTTCGGAGCATGAGAGAGGTCTCAGAGCCCTAGGCTTAGGGATGAGCATGCAAAGAGGCCTAGAGGCCGACAAAACATAGCAGCAGATCACATTAGGGAGATCCTAAAGTTTAGGCCCTCACACTACTCAGGTGATACAAGTGGATTTCTGTGTAGAGGCTCGGCTAGTGAGCTTGAGTGGTTGCTTCAAGCTTTATCCTTATTCTAACAACATGAAAGCTCATGTTGCGATCCATCTACTAAGGGATGAAGCAAGAGTATGGCGGAGGATAGAGGAGTAAAAGCTCCATGTAGATTCAATGACGGTGACTTGGGATCTATTTGAGAGAGATTCATGAGCATATATCTATCACGCTGAGGTTCTTCCAGAAAAGTATTGATGAGTTCCATGACCTCTGACAAGCTACCCTTTCAAGAGTAACGTATGAGAGTAGATTTCTTGATCTACTTCAGTATGGAGAGTATATGCAAGATAAGTAGGTGCAAATTCACATATTCATCCATGGCCCGAATTTGGATATTGGAGGTGCAGTGTGGATGCACTATCCATAGAATTTAGCAGAGGTCATTGAGAAGGCCTATATTAGAGGAGACTCAGGGTAAAACCTAGCAGGCTAAAGACTAAGTCAAAAGCTGCATTCAGCAGATGCAAGATGGTAGATTGAGAGGTTCAGTACCCCTTCCTCATGGTGGTCAGCATTCAACATAGTCATCCTTTAGGCAAGTAGCAAACAACAACAACAGTAGTCCCGCCCACCATATAGACCTCCACAAAGAGTTGATGCACAGAGAGCTTAGAGTATGGGGCCTCCTCCTAGGGGTCCCATCAAGACACAGTGGTGGACCTAGAGCTTAGTTAGCTAGAGCTCACCAGTAGAGGCCATAACAGACCAAAATTGGATCATTAGGATCCACACCACAAGCTTCTAGGGAACCTACTAGAGGTATTGTTCCTTAGAGAGGATCAAGTGGTTACTTTGGATGTGGAGTAGCTGGACATTTCTAGAGAGATTGTCCTCAGAACCCTAACAAGGGTAAGGCACTAGTTTCAGATTTGATAGTTGTGACATGGGATGTAGCCATAGGATCTATGTAGCGGTTGAGAACCTCCGGTAGAGCACTAGAGCAACTCATTGAGACCACAGTAGCATTGGTGGTATCCCTACTCTCGTATTGTTTGATTTTTGTTCTTTTAATTCCTTAATTGCACCATCTTTAGTATAGTGATGTAGGCTGGTGGGAGTTAGGTAGGGTCATAGTTAGGATGTCGAGATGGCTTATGGAGCCAAGATCTCTGTGGACTCCTTAGTTAAGGAGTGTTTAGTGGATTTGGGACCTTTCACCACTACCTCATATCTCTCTATTCTTCCTTTTGGGCTCGTATGGAGTTATCTTAGGTATGGTGGCTATCTCGCACATTAGGATAGGATGGATTGTTATCATAAGACTATTACTTGTGTAGATGATTTGGGAGTTCGAGCCGGTGATCTCGTGGGTCAGAGACCCATTTGTACCATTTTTCGCTATACAGCTTCGGTGGTGGTGCGGGCAACGAGGTTTTCAAATGTATCTTTGTTACATGCTTAGTGAAAGGTCGAGAGGATGGGTCTAGTGGATCATTGCTAAATGATCATCCCATCTTGAGAGATATTTTCAATGTATTTCTAGGGAAGCTATAGGGATGCCACCCCCACGTGAGATTGAATTTCATATAGACCTAGTTCCAGGAGTAGAGCCTATCTCATGAGCACCTTATCGATGACCACCTCTGAGCTTTGTGAGCTCAAGTTATAGCTTGAGGGCCTTTTGGAGAAGGGCCTTATCCATCCTAGTGTATCCCCTGGGGTGCACCAATGATCTTTGTGAAGAAGAAGGATGGATCATTACGGTTATGTATTGATTAATGTCATTTGAAAAAGCGACGATCAATAATTGTTATCCTCTTCCTCGTATTGATGACTTGTTTCATCGATGAAGGTATCCATGGTGTTCTCTAAGATTGATCTCAAGTCACGATACCATAGTTGAGGATTTCAGAGGTGAACATTCATAAGACCACCTTTCATACAAGATATGGGCACTATGAGTTCACAGTGGTGCCTTTTGGTTTGACTAATGCCCCGCAGTGTTCATGAGTTTGATGAATGGGGTATTTAGAACCTTTGTAGATCACTTCATGCTCATCATCCTAAATTAAATTTTTGATATAATCATGTACATGTGAGGAGCACGAGGGGAACCTTCAACAGGTCCTTTAGTGTCTCTCGTGAGAAGCATCTTTACGGGAACTTGGAGAAGTGTGCTTTCTTCCAGACAGAGGTGCAATATTTGGGTCATATCATTTCTAGGAAGGTATCGTAGTTGATTCTTCCAAGATTAGAGCCATTATGGATTAGCCAAAGACCCACTACAATGACTGACCGAAGGTGCACAGCCTTCATGGGTTTAGCAGGTTACTACCAGAGATTTTTTCAAGACTTCTCTCAGATTTAGCACACCTATCACTTCCCTTCAGAGGAAAGGGAAGAAGTTTGTTTGTTCGGATAGATGTGAGTAGGAATTTAAGACACTAAAGGAGTGCCTTACTACAACACCCATTCTTGCAGTGCCATATCCACAGGGTGAGTTCTTTGCTTGCACAAATGCTTCTTTGGCAGGGCTTGGAGGTGTGTTGATGTAGGATGACAAGGTTGTAGCTTTTGAGTCTTGCAAACTCAAGTATCATGAGATTAATTATCCTACCCACGATCTTGAGCTTACCAAAGTTGTACATGCTTTGGTTAGATAGAGGCATTTTCTTCTTGGATGGAGATTCACACTGTGAGATCATTTGAGTGTTCGCCACCTCTTTACACAACACAATCTAAACATTCATCAACGGCATTGGATGGATTTGCTTTGTGAGTATGACATGGAGATAGAGCATGTGAAGGGGAAGGAGAATTTGGTAGCAAACTCTCTCAAACAGATAGAGACATGTGGCTATGGCTACCTCAGTGAGCACAAATTTACGGAGTAGGATTCTTTAGTAGCTTCCTCTCTGATGCCTTCTTCATGGTAGTATGAATAGAGATCAAGTCACAAATACCCCTTAAGGGGAAGTTTGATCAATTTTCCTTTGAGGTAGATGGTCTTCTTAGGCACAGAGGCAAGATATATGTTCCTAGAGATGGAGGCTTGAGGCAGGACATCTTGGTAGAGGCACATCATGCACCCTATTCAGCCCATCCCAAGGTGAAGAAGATGCACACTACCTTGAGACAAGTTGTACCACTAGAGAGGAATTCATCAAGACATGGCTTAGTTTTGTCATGGTGTTTAGAGTGCCAGAGGGTTAAGGCTAAACATCAGCATCCAACAAGTATTCTTTATCCTCATGCCATAATGGAATGGAAGTGGGATACCATTTCCATGGATTTCATTGTTGGGCAACCTATGTCAAGATATCACCATGATGCCATTATGGTCACTATTGATAAAATGACAAAAGTGGATCACTTTTCTCTAGTGAAGACCACTTATATAGCTAGAGAAGTGGTACAAGTTTATTTGAATGAGATTTTTAGGTTGCAAAGGATTCCAGAAGATCATTTGTGACCATGATCCTTTGTACACTTCACATTTCAAACTACCATGCATTATGTCCTTGGGATGAGGATCAACTTCAGCATAACATATCACCCTGAAATAGATGGACAGACCAAGTGAGTAAATCAGATTTTAGAGGATATGCTCAAGATGTATGTGATGGATCAACAGTCTAAGTGGGAGGAGTACTTGTACTTAGTGGAGTTTTCCTACAATAATAGTTTTCATAGTTCTACAAGCATGGTTCTTTTTAGGCATTATATGGTAGAGAGTGCAGGACACCTCTTAGTTGGGACAGGTTAGAGGAAAAAGTATCTCTTAGACCAGCTCTTTTATAGGACATGGAACAACAGGTAGTGTTGATTAGGTAGATATTACAGGAGGCACAAGACAGGTGGAATAAGTATGCGGATCAGCATAGGATTGATCGTAGTTTTGATGTGGGCATGAAGGTGTTCCTTTGTGTTAGACCACATAAGACCCCTATCCATTATGGAAAAGGTTCTAAGTTAGCTCCTAGATTTGTTGGTCCTTTTGAGATCTTGGAGCGTACCAGCCCCTTGGCTTACTGTCTAGCATTTCCACATAGCTTGTCTCATGTGAATGATGTGTTTCATGTTTCTATCCTTAGGAGGTACATTACAAATCCTTCTCATGTGTTGGACTGGACATCATTTTAGGTGTAGGATCAAGGGAAGGTGATGGTTGAGCCCATCCATATCATAAATTACAGGACCTGGGCCTTCGAGGAAAAGATATTGATCGTGTATGGGTGCATTGGGACATATATGATGAGATAACAGCCACTTGGGAGGATGTCACAAGATTATGAGAGCAGTTTCCACATTTGGTCTAGTGACTTCCAGAAGGAAGTCGAGTCTAAGGGGAGGGGAATGTAGTGCCCACTTCCCTTTGACACTTTTAGATACTGATTTTGATACTATTGATCATATTATGGACACTATTATGTTTTGTTTTAGTATGATGGTTAGATGTTAGATAATGGATTAGTATTGATTTGGATTCAGTTATTATGCTTGATGATAACTAGAGACATTTTCTATAAGTGTTTGATAATATACTATTTGACATGGACATATTATAGATGTTGATTTGGACTTATGATATTGGATATTTTGAGTAGATCTGGTGTGATAGATTTTGATGATGATATAATTTATTTATTTAATTAAAAATTATAGTGTTGAATTATTGATATTGTTGTGATCTGTGTGTTTGGATGATGTTGAGATATTGTTTATATCATTTTGGATGTTCTAATATGGCCACGAGGTCGAAGGAGGTATTTACATTTTACAAGTTAAAAATCACAACAATGTCGGGGACTAGAGACTAAACATATTAAAATTTTGGGTGAATTCAACAAGGTCACCATGGCAATTGTGTTATGAGTTTGTGTGTTGTGTTATGTTAGGATTTCCCATGGGGGATTTCCATTATATGTGACCATGGGATATGTGTTTTATTTATGTGTTCCTTTTTAATTATTGTTGTATGTATTTTATTTGTAATGTGTTCCTTCTTTTAATTAATTTAAATGTGGTAGATTAATGTGATAGTCATATAGTTAAATTTTATTTAAATTAAATTGGGATGTGGAATGTAATTAATAAGGTTGTTGTCTTTATATATTAATGTTGGAAGAATATGTAAGTTAATGTTGTAAGGATGTGAAAGAATCATGTAAGAGTATGTAAGGCAGATTTTGGAAGGTCTAGCACTCAATCTTTTATGGAATTCGAATTTGGCCTTGGTGCCTATGGTTTGGAGGTTAAATGTAGGAATTTATAATTCATTTTGAAGTACATTTTAATTCATTTTGAAGTGACAATATGTAAGTTTTAATTGCACTTCCCGTACATGTTTTTAATTTGGTCCTTTGGAGCATGGGCATTTTGGAGTATGTAAGTGATTTTGTCATTTTTATTTATTGTGATTTTGTGAGGGATGTTGACTTTCCTCTTGGGGTTGAGGAAGAATGATGTGTCATCCCACATAGATCCAAATCATCCTCTTCTCTTCCCCTCTCCTATAAAAGTGAAAATCCTTACTAGTTTATGGTTGTTGAAACTTTGTCCATTTCCTCTTGGGGGCACATTTTTGGTGCTATTTCTTTTGTAGCTTGTTGAGGAAGTGCTTGGATTCTTTTTCTTGGTTTAACCTTGCTGAATTTGGACTATATTTGGCATCTTGGAAAGCTTGTGAGCTTGGAACAAACTCTAGTATGGAGAGGTAGGATCTTGAGCTGTGTTTTAATTTCTTTTCCTTCTCTTGCATGCATGTTTGAAGGGTGTTTGTGTTTGCATTATTGGTTGGTTGGGTAGAATGCTTAGGGAATGGTGTAGGAGAAGGCTATGGGGATTTCATATGGGGGCATAAGGGATTGACAATGACATTGTTTTATTGAGGAGGGATTTTTGGTTTGGGATCCATGTTGGAAAATAAAATGCTTGCATTTCTTACTATGGGGGCATAAGGAGGGGTTGGGAGATATAAGGTTTATGGGGTTGATATGATTATTGGTGGTATGCATTTTGGTGGATGCCCAATTCCAAATTGGGAGGCATAAGGAGTTCCCCATAGTCCTTGCTCTTGTTTGGCTTGCTTGATCAAGCCTATGTGTTGTATGAATTGTTTCAAATGTAGTTGGAACTATTGTCTTGTTTGAACTATGCATTTTATTGATTGTATGCAATGTGAATGTTGTTTGTATGTGATAGAAGCCTTTGTTGCCATGTTTTGATATTCATGCTCCATTTCAATATGGTTGGGGCTCGGGGTCAAATGAGGAAGGATGGATTCTCCTTTCTCATTGGATGTCTTGGTTGGGTGGAGAGAATTGCCTTTCCCCTTCCTTGTTGTGATCAAAGTTGCAAAGAAGAAGAAATAAGCATGTTGCTTTGGAGAAGGAATTTCACACGGTTTTGACCATTTCTCTTTGAGTAATTCAATATAACTTCCCAAATTCATTTGGATGAATGTATAAATATGTAATGTGAAGCATTGCATTTTTAATGGAATTTGTAGCATTTAGGAATGTAAAGAAGAGTTACACTTGTTTTATGTTTTTGGAAAGAAATGTAAAGGATATTATAAGCATTATAGATTGTATTTTGTAATCAAATTGGAAAGGAGATTAACTGTAAAGTTATTGAATTATCAATAAAGGATGGCATTGGTTCTTTTCAATTTGTATGGTAATGTAGATTGGAATTTGTATTGCTGTCCAAGAATGAGATTCTATTTTGAAAAAGAATAAGAAACAACGTTGTATGTTTTATGTAATCGTAGTTGAATACAAATGGAAAGTGATAAGTTAAAAAAGAATGCATTGTTAATCATCAAAATATTTCATTCCTTTCTTAAAGTTTTTTACCTTGTTCATGTGTTATCTTCTCCATTGGTAATCTAAGTTTTACTTGTAATAAGAAACCTTGTTTGGAATGTTACAAGAAGAATGCATATGGAATGAAAGTCGATGTTATTTTCCTTGCAAAATGTTTATTAAAATTTAAATAAGAGATGTAGTTTCTTTTAGAATTGGATGGATGGTTTAATAAGACATCTATTTGAATAAGTTAGGAATCATATGCATATTTAAATGAAAAAATGGAGATTCCAATTTAAAGAAATAGTTCATTATAATATACTTCATCCTGACAATTCACATTTTAATAAAAATGAACAGTTCATACTTGCACTAAACAATAAATTATGAAACATTGAAAATTAGACTTAGTACTACCTAAGGAACTCAAATTCACTATAATACTAATAATGAAACTCCAAAACTTAATGAATTTCGATTCGGAGCTTGCACAGTCATTTTTCCATCTATTGCCAAAAAAATTAAACCTTGAACAAATAGGATAAATTGACTTCCCTAAAACACTCTAAACCCTCCCTAGATTGATCCTCCATGTCTGTTTGACATGTTGAGTGAAGGAAAGTGTTCTAATTTTATCAAAATTATAAGTTGGAAATTGCCAGTTTGCCAAATAAAGGCCTGTAGATCATTTATATAAAATTGACCCTTAAAAATTAATCTAAAAGAAAATTTTATGTTTCGTATACAAAGAGGGTATCGAGAGATTTCCGAAAAGTCCTTGTTTTCCCAAAATGAGATTTCTAGCTCAAGTTATGACACTTTGAAGTTTTTGTGCCGTGGCGGAAAATTTAGGAAAATTTTCCCTGGCGGGCCTGTAACCCAAAAATTTCCCATCAAAATTTGCCCTTAGAATTTTTTTGAAATTTTGGGCCCGGGAAAATTTTCACTTTTCCTTCCAGTGGCTGCAGCCTAATCGTAGGTGCCACATTTCCCCAACGGTTGGGGCGTAAGCGCGGATAAATTTTACCCCTAAAACTTTTGAAATTTTTGGAAAATTTTCACTTTTCCCTCCACCGCCCACAACCAATCAGAGGATGCCACATGTCCCCTTGTGGCTATGGTGGAGGTACAAGTTCTTTTAAAACCCTTAGTTTTTATTAAAAAAATTGGGAAAAAATTTCCATGTTGACCCCATCGGCCCGTGGCCAATGAAAGCATGCCATGTGGCACCTTAGGGGTGGTGGCGAGGGTTTGGGAGAAAATTCATTTTTGGGCCTTTGGGAAAATTTCCAAAATTCCTCCCATGGCCCACAACTCTACCTTCTCCCTTGGTTTCCATCCTTCAAGTAGGCACGTAGACCTCATGTCCTTTCTTTCTTTTTTTCCCTTAGGGCGCTAAAGCTAAATCGGTCGTCGCCCCGCCCTTTTTTTTCCCCTTTTTACCTTCCGCTCAGACTCGACACGTGTCCCTGGGACTCGCGGGGGTGTAGAGCATATTTTGACTTTGAACCATGCAATGGGAAAATTTCCCAATGCCACCCTATGACCCGCTAACGCACCCAAGGTGCACTCCCCTCCTCTTGAAACGTGTTCCTCTTGGGGAAAATTTGATCCCCAAACTCCGCCGCTTATATCTTGAGTTCTACAAGGAGTTAGGAGGACTTATTTATATCACTAGAAAGGTGAGAAAATTTCCTATCCATTGGGAATGGTTTAGGGAAATTTTTAAAGTGTTGAATATGAGAAAAATCTAGTTGAAGTTTTGGGCTGTTAGAGAGCAGGTATGGGGTAAGATTACTCCTGAATCTAACTAGAACATGTAACCCTAAAATTTGAACCTTGTAAAATTGTTATAAGTTATTAAAGGAAACTTGTGTATTAGTAAACATGTTTTTTCCAGAACCTATTAGTGAAAACTGATGTCTTACAATTTATTTATAGACACTTCAAATAAAAAAAATTATCCCATAATTTTCTAGCTAACCCTAGGTTGTTTCTTGGGTCTCAAGTGGTTATGGAAATGGGCACTACATCACTCATGGATGGACTCTCAAGTTATAACCAAATCCTAATGTGCCATAGGATCAACACAAGACCTCATTCATCACCCTTGGGGTACCTTCTATCGAGTCATGCCTTTTGGCCTTAAAAATGCTTTGGTGCCACATATCGTGAAAGCTATGACTTACATCTTCCATGACATCATGCATCACATATTTGAACATTACATGGATGATATCTTGGCCAAATCTAAATGTTGATCCAAGCACCTAACCATCCTCAAAACCATCTTTGACCGTCTCATTAAATATTGCATCCGCATTTAGCCTAAGAAGTGCATCTTCACGGTTCTCTCAGAAAGATCCTAAAATTTATCGTTTTCCTCCGTGGTATAGAATTTGAACATGCTAAAGTCAAGGCCATTCTTGAAATGCCTCCACCTATTAACCTTCGATAACTCCGTAGCCTGCAACATAAGTTGTAGTCCATTCACCATTTCATTTCACAATTATCTAATCGATGTCAACCATTTCATCATCTGCTCAAGAAGGATGTCTCCTTTAAATGCGATGATGACTATCATAAATCTTTTGAGTCCTTAAAATAATACCTCCTCCAACCACCCATACTCATACCACCTAAAGATGATCAACCTTTTTATCTAGACATATCAGCTACCGACCATTCCTTGGGAGCCATGTTCAGCTCATTGTGATGAACATAGGGAGTAGGTGGTTTATTACATAAGTTGTACTCTTTTGGACTAGGAAACCCGATACACCCATCCCGAAAAACTTTTCTTAGCCTTATTTTTCGTTACCACAAAACTATGTCATTACCTACTTAACCACAAAACCTATGTTGTGACCAATACCGACCCCTTACACTTCATGTACACCAAACCTTATCAAAATCAGCATGCCACACGATGGCTTATGATTTTAGCTGATCTTGACCTCGAATTCATTCATCAAAAGTCCATCAAGGGCCAAGCTATCACCGACCAATTGGCTGACACACCTATTTCTGGGGATCAACCCTCTAATTTTGACTTTCCAAATGAGTCGATTGCTACCCTTTCCCTAGACAAACCCCCTTACCAAATGACACTCTTCTTCGATGGTTCCAAGTGTCAGCATGGGGTGGGGCTGGTATTATCCTCATTCCTCTTGAGGGTGAACCCATGCCTTTGTCTTTCAAATTATATTTTGAATGTACCAACAATATTGCCAAATACGAAGTGCTCGTACTAGGTCTCTAAGCCGCCTATGCCCTAGATGTCAAATCAATCAACATCTTTGGTGATTCTCAATTGGTCATAAACTAGGTCAATGGTATGTACCAATTTTGTAACGAGATACTTCAAAAGTATAAACATCATGTAGACATACTTTTGACCACCTTTGATTGTTATACCCTTAAACCATCCCATGTTCAACCAACAAGTTTGCAGATGCCATGGCCTCGCCAGCTTCCCAAATACCGCTTTACCCACCGATTCTACAATCTTTGTCACCATAAAATGAATTCAATCACCTTCTTATTTACCTCACGATGTTTACTTGATCGAAACTACTACCCCTAACCCGAGTGACCTTTGGTATAAACAATACTCCGACTACCTTTCTCTCTCCATCTTACCTCCTGATCTCACCCATAATGGACAACGTGCCTTAAAAAGGTCTCTTGTTACGTCATTTTGGGGGGCCTCCTCTATAAATGTGGCTTTGACGGTATTCTCTTACGATGCCTCATAAGTTCTGAAATTCCTTATACCATTAAGGATGTTCATGATGGCATATGTGGAGGTCACATCAGTGGCCTTATTGTTGCTAAGCCTATTCTTCACCTAGGCTATTATCTGGCCGGCCCTTAACCATGATTATTTTAATTATGTCAAACATTGTGTAAAATGCCAACAACATTCCAATCTTCATCATACACCTAGTCATGCCTTACAAGTCACTTGAGACCTTTGGCCCTTCTCTCAATGGGGTTTGGATCTTGTCAGAGAAATCAATCCTCTTTCTTCCTAGCGCCATCAATGGATCATCATTGCTACCGAATACTATACAAAATGGGTGGAATCCATACCACTCATTTCCATGAAAGCTAAGAAAATATGTGAGTTTATTAACCACCACATCATTTGTCGCTTTGGTGTTCCTCATCACTGACAATGGAAAACAATTCAAAAACAAAACATTGCAGAAACTTTGCGATGCCTTCGGCATTTAGCTTAGTTTCTCATCACCTTATTACCCACAAACCAATGGTCAAGCTAAATCCACTAACAAAACCTTAAACAAAATTCTTATGAAAGTGGTTGACGATACTAGGAAGGATTGGCATACACACATTCCTTTTTCCCTATGGGCATACTACACTAGTATTCACACTTCCACTGTGGCCACACCATTTTCTCTGGTCTATGGTATAGAGGTAGTCCTACCTCTCGAAGTCTAGATCCCTCACTCTGCATTTCTCTCCATGACATGCTCAATGATGATGACTTTCATTAGGACCATTTAGCACAACTAGAGTTATTAGACAAACGTCATCTTAATGCTCTAGATCACCTTCAAGTTTACCAAAAATGTATCAAACGTGCCTATGACAAACGTGTCCATGAACGAACCTTCCAAGTTGGTGACCTTGTCCTGAAATAAAATCAACATGTAACCAAAGCAAAAAAAAAGTAAATGGGGCATATTTTCTCCTAATTGGCTTGGACCATACATCGTGACTCATACCTATGGATCAGGTTCTTACCATTTATCATCACTTGATGGTAAACCCGAACCTGAGCCCCTTAACGCCTTGCATCTTCAACCATTCTATTGTTGACTTGTAGTCCTCCCTCACCTTTTGTCTCTTTCCATGCTCGTCCCTTGAGCACTATTCACTTCATACACCTCACCAATGATTAAACAAGAATCATGTGAGTACCCATCACTTGTTATTTTCTTGAATATGTGTACCATAGTGCTACACATAACATGATTCTCATGGATACTTTTTGTCTACCTTTAGATGAGATCCCATGGTTGTTTCACCTTGCCTTTTGAACAAGAGTCTTATTCTCCACCTTGGTCTTGCACATGACTTTAAGACCTCACATGGGCTCAAACCCTCGAGTCAAACTTCTACTAAAAATATGATGACTCCCTCAAAAGGACATTGTCCTCTCAACAATTGCTGTTATAAATAGACTTCTCCCTAAAAGGACAGCTATGAAAAGCTCTTAAAAAACGAGAGCAACCGAAGCTTCCCACATCGATCAACTTCACAAATACCTCAAGGAGTAAAATTTTTACATCCCATATAGACTTCCCACATCGATCAGTCTATCTCAACTATAAGTCAAAACACTCAACCTTTTTTTCATGGACTTTCCCATTATGATCTAGGTTCTCTTGCTCGAATGCATGCTACCTATACTATATAAAAATTACCCACTTTTCACCCTTCAAACCATGCCCACTCTCATTTCCTACTGCCTCAAGGGACTTCTTGGAACTTAGACATTTGGTGATCATGTGACTACTTTTCACCATAGAACAGTCCATCATGCAATGTCTTTAGGGTCTTATATTCATCACCTCCACCAAGGTATGATCTATTCAGTATGATCCTACCCAACCAAGTGGCTTTATTGTCCCCTCTTATCTTTTAACCATATTTGTTTATGTTTTGATTACCTTATACAAGACTTGGTCCTTGATGCTTACTTTTGGGGTAATCTTATTCTTTCGCCATAATCGTCCTCACCTACATCATTTTACCTATAATCTACCCACCCCTAACAAACCTAAACCCACAACATGCCCAAAAACCTCACTTGACTCATTTTCATACCTCCTCATACTCTTCCCTAGCTTATGGAGAACTACATTGGCTTGAGGTCCCTTTTCACCGGGACTATGTAGGTAGCACTTTGAGGGCATGGGGCCCTTGGAGGTTAGCTCAGCCATCCTCTACCCTAAATAATTCATCTTCCATGTGCCTCACATTACATCACACCTAACTTCATTTCCCTTTTATACCTGAAATTGGAAATTAAACCACATACATAACAAGTTGTTTCATATTTTAAACATTATCACAACATACATTTATTATGCCTACCATTTCTCTATCATCACTATGCATAGATTATACCACATCTCACATATGACCCATATTATCATTCATTACATAAAATAATGACTCACAACTTCACCTACTTTCAACTCCATCATGCCTAAACAAACCTGACTCAACCATGCCTAAAAACCTGACTCAACCATGCCTATAACCTGATTCAATCCATGCCTATAACCTGACTCAACCATGCCTAAACCGACCTGACTTGATCCATGCCTATAACCTGACTCAACCATACCTACACCGACTTGACTTGATCCATGCCTAAAATAAATCCGACTCGATCCATGCCTATGCCAACCTAACTCCATCATGCCTAACTCACCTAACTTCCATCCATTTGAACCCTCGGCCTCTTAGTGTTTCCACAGTAAAGCCGCCATCATAAAAAGAAGTCTCCATGTAGTTTGGTACCTAGCGGGTTGTCGGCACTAAAATTTTCCTTCGTCATTTCTATTTCATTAGAAAAGATAAAGTCACTTTGTATTATAAAGGTACACTGGTTGGCATAAGTTCACATGATCACGACTTGTGGGTCGTATTTATCATCAACACAACAAATTCATATCTCAT
The DNA here is from genome assembly GCA_018340775.1 of Taxus wallichiana var. yunnanensis. Lineage (NCBI taxonomy): Eukaryota > Viridiplantae > Streptophyta > Pinopsida > Cupressales > Taxaceae > Taxus > Taxus wallichiana. The sequence continues at coordinate 996,129,763 of CM031240.1, forward strand.
AAACACATCAACAAATAAAAAAATACCATGTATCTCATCATATAAATAAATCAATGTGTATCTCAAATATACATGGCTATCTCATCATGTCCATCATCTCAAAATCACCAAGCAGTGTGCAGTCGATATACAATGGAAAATGTCATCGATAGACGCAGACCGGTCTCATATATACAAATAGAAATAATGAATCAATATAAAATCTCTTCGATTTGTGGAAAAGAAGGCTGGTATATGCTAAAAATATACAAAATTACTCATACATCCTCACTTTCTTCTAGCATGCAAGTAGTGAGAAATATTTGATCAACAATACAACTATCTCTCGGCATGTAGGCCGGTATGTAATCACATAATCACTATCATACATCAAAACTTTAGGTGACCATATATCGTGCATCTCGGCATCGTTAAATAATCATAGCACAAGGAATTCCGGTGGATGTCCTCCATCTCTCTATCACCTATACCCTCGGCCTCCTAGGTCCTTGTTGGTGCCTCAACTAGACAATGAGTGAAGTATGACCACCCGGCTACCATTTTAAAGAAGGCAAAGAAGAAAGTTGGTATCCATGCACCGGTAGTCTTTGGCCGATCGTGCCTTGGAGATTTCGACCCTTGTGCTCTCCACATTGTAAGTGTGGGATCTTGTCCTCTCATTGGATGCCTGTTGTGCCATGTACTCCACATAGGATATGAATTCTATCTTGACCGCCATCAACTAGTCCCGATAGTAACCTAGCCTAACCTAGGGCATTCCGTATCATTCTGAGATACAATGAGGAATGGTCATTGTGGTGGTCCCATATGTCTCATCCCTCGTACTCTATCCCGCATGGACCCTACCCCACTCCTTCCTATGAATGAGGACCCACTCCTTGTTATAAAAGGGTGCCTATGGTGGTGCCCCTACCCTTGTGCCTATATCTGGTCCTATAAGACCCCAATTTGTGCATGATATGTGACCAATCGCCTCAGAACCTACCACCCGAGCCTCGTAAGGTTACCACCTAACCATCTCCATCTCCTCCATCGCCCATCGTGCCTGCGCAAATGGCCACTTATACACGTAGCTCTGCTACCTCTGCCTCCGAGCCCTCTAGCTGTGTCTATAGAATACCCAACTAGGTAATGAGAGTAGTTACCTACCCCTATAGGGCATCTCTTTGAAGGCTCTACACCGTAAGGGTAGCTAGATCCTGGTAGTCCTAGTCTAGTAAACAGGTGGTATGGCTCGTAATTGAGCCACCCACTTTGTTTGTACCTTTCTATACACTTGGCATCATATATCCACTTTGGTCCACCTTTGGATGCTCCTCCTACCCCGTGGGAAGCTGGCAGGAATTGTGGTAGAGGTGAGGGCCTCTCCACATCATCTCTATGATACTATGGGAAGGGTAGAGGTATGTCCTATACTAGCCTGAACTATCATCAGACTCTGTCTACCAAGATCATCTCGTCCTCCCTGGCATAATGACCCTATATCCATCTCTCTAGCTGAAGCTCAGATAGTTCCTCATGCATATGCCTATATGAGTGGAATCCCACATATGGCCTCCATATAATGTCCATTATGAATAACCCCTCCAAGAATCGCTACAATCAGAAATATGAACAGAAAATGGGCCACTTCATGTGTGGGCCTCTCGGATCTCCGCTCTCCTATCACCAAAGACCCATCTCCTATACCCCACCCACACAAATTGTGTTAGGAATGCATCTGCATTTGGGGCATCCCTATAGGACTCACACAAACTATGTGTTCATATGCCCAACTAAGAGGAAGAAGCAGTCATCCATACTATAAAAATGTACAACAGGGAAAGTTGAACTCGCGTAGCCACCCATATGCCCATAACTCCCCGTACAATACTGCACCAAGAATGCTGGTGCCACTTGGTGAAAAGTGTGTCTCATACACCATCATGTCATGAGTACCCCATCATTGATCAGGAAAGTGTCCACTCTTCGCATCGGCAAAGGCATAACAACACACCTCCTCAATAGAACCACTAGCCTCATCTCCTCCCGGATGGGCTAGCTACATCTCTCCATAGCTCAAATGGGTGCTATGGAATCTCAGATCATTCATCCCCTCTCCAAAAATAGACACAATCAATTCCTTTGAGGCCTCAGAGGAGATAGAATAAACCTGGGCACCCAATATGGGTAACTAAAGAATCTAGAACACGTCCTCCAGGGTGATAGTCATCTCACCCGTAACGGCAGGTGGAACGTGTTGGTCGCGGAGTCCCATCTATCGATGAGTGCAACCATCAAACTAGGCTACTAGACTACATGTCTATAGCAATGAACCCCACTCAAGCCCACTGCCTCCACATGCGCAGCTCCTTCGAGGTCACATTGCCATGCATTGTCACAAGTAGAGGTGGAACCCTGTCTCACATATGTAACTACACTCTCCCCGCATCGAATACAAAGCACAACATTAATTTACATATATCCTCAATATTCAACCATTATCATTTTCCTATATCCTATTTTCACCCTACCCATCTCAACTACCTTGCCCACATCACTTTTGGACCCTTGTCTTTGAATAATCTGACCGATACTGGGTTCATCCTAACTAACCCGGTTACCCTTTAACCGGTACAAGACGGTCACCTATTTGGTGACCAATACCGGTTCACCATTACCGACCTTGGTAACCCTTAACGAGAATCGGTCACCTATTTTTGGATCGATACTAGAGGTTCCACCTAACCGACACCAACCAACCTTGACCGACGTTGGTCATCAAGTATCGTGTGGAAAATCTCATGATTTCCCAAAACCCCTTCTCGAAAAAATCTCCGCTACCCTTTTTACCCCCTAAAATGACCTAAACTACCCTTGGACCTCTACCCACCACCCCAATCCCATTTATTACCCTCCCCATTCCTCATTTTACCCAATATTTTTCCCCCATTCCCAAATTTAATTTGTGCCCACCCACTAAACTCTCCAAAAAAACAAACAACACCTAAACCAACACTAAAATAATCCTCTAATCTATCAAATCAACAACATAGAGTAGGTCGCTTACCTCATCGCATTGCCACCATCTCGATGGCATGTCTGGACGCTGTAACGGTGGCCCACCCGATCCCTCTCCGACCTCTGCCATCACCGAATAGCAACCAAAAACTAAAAAACCCCCACCCTTTACCCCCATAATGACCTAAACTACCTCTCACCAATTGAATTCCTCATAATGATCCTGTGGACCCAGTGCTCACCAACCAATAACTCATCGATCACATTGCCAGCTCACTGTTTCCATTTTGTCTAGAAACTTTTCTCTCTTTTCTCTCTTTTTTGTCATTTTCTCACTTCACAAAATAACAAATGATAACAAAAAATGTAGATTCTTTTGTTTTTATAACAAACCCGACCTAACCAATGTTAGTTACCAGCTTCGATTCGCATCATTCATATGCCCTACCTAACCATCATCGGTTTACCTCTACCAACGTCAGTTATCCATGACCGGCATTGGTCACCCTCACCCCCGCACATCGCTCTCAAATTTAACCCTTTTACCCCTACTTACCCCTACTTACCTTCCCTTTTTTTACCTCACCCCACTTTTACCCTACCCATTTCCTCCCCTTTCCCGACCTCGTCATTTACTACCTCCCTTTGTCCTCCTTTAGAGACTCATTATTTTACCCCTACCTTGGCCTTACCCATGCCGTGACCTAGATATTTGGACCTAGACCATCGCTAGCAACCTTTGACCTCATGTGTTTCACTATAACTTGTGGCATTGTTACTATTTTGTTTCCTAATGACCTTACCTAGCCTATTGCCATGACCGTTTATCCTAACCCTACCTTTGGTGTACCGTAACATACCTAAACATTCCTACACCTAACCTACGTTGTGTTTCTTGACCATATCCTATACCTTGGATACCAAAATCACTTCAACCTTGTTTGGATAAACCTATCGACCTTAGATGATGTAGAGTTTGCCTACTCTTCAACCTGGTAGTGTGCTGTAGTTTATACATGTGCATGTATTTGACTATTGTTACCTTTGACCCAGACCAATTACCTAGATTACCTAAGTAGACCTTTAACCTTTTTCCCACGTTCCCCACCTTCCCCTTTCTCACATTCACCTTTTATCAAACCACTCACCGATTCTACCTTCTACCTCATCAGTTCCTGGTTTGAGGGGGATCACCTTCACCCACACATGGGGCAACCACATCTTATTTTTGTTAGCATCACTTACCAATACAAGCTATGCAACAAAAAGGGGCAAAATGTAGACACTAAAATTAGGTCACACTCCCCTTTGGTCCCTCGAAAAATAAACACCCTTCATCACATTAACCTAGCCATGACCCCCTTCACTCCACTAATATTAATTTAATTAATTAAATTAAATTAATTAATTAATCTCACTATATTAATTATTTAAATATCTTAATTCAAATAATATCCACATATACACTTCACCTAGACACCTCACCAAGCCAACTCAACGTAATACATATTCTTAGTAAGTTGCTATAACTAACTAAAACTTACCCAAACCCTAAAAATCAATGCCTACATTCTCTCTAACCACATTCCTGCATGCTTACAAGAAGCTCCCAATCTAATCCATAGGTTAACGACACGAGATCTGAGGAAATCAAGAGGATCTCCCTAGTTTAGTAAACCTAGGAAATCCCACCTTGACTAACGCCGATTACCCCTAATCGTCATGGGTTAAGATGGAACCGCCGCCGGTTACCCATTTAACCCCAAAAAACCTTATTCTCAAGGTTGGCGAAAGTATTGGAAAAAGATTGGAAAATTTGGAAAACATTAGCACATTCCAAAGAATATCAAATCTTCTAAGAATGAATTCTAGTGAGAACATGCATGCAAGGAAGGGGATCAAGCATCTTTTCCTGCACAACCATCCCAACAATGATCTGATCTAACCAAGTAAAGAGGAATGTACATGCAGCCCATGCATAAGCTTTTCTTCAGTTGGTGACCACCGCAGCCTTCAAACCTCTCATTAGCACCTTTATCCCTCACTCATAGGTAGGAAAGGATCCAAGTAAGTATAACATTATACTTCTCTGGTTTATTTCATTTCATCATTGTATTATCATCTTTTTGCTTACCTAGCACCCATTGACCTTCTCCAAACTCATCCCTCCATATACCTATTAAAACCCCACCAAATCCTACCCAAATCACCCAATACTTCATCCCGATGAACCAAACTCTTTTGTAAAATCACCAAAGGAGACCTAAATCTTGTTTTGTTACATTCCCTTTTCCATAAGAATCAAAAGTGCTTGTTACACCCAACTACCATCGGTCACCCTTAACCGACATCGGTCTCTGTATTTTCCCATACAACCAGTAATGCAGTGACCTATCCACCTAATTCCCTCTCACCCTCATTCACTTGTGATCTACCTGAGACCTCTGTCAGACCTGCAGAGACCCAAAACTAGTTACTTGACCTTTGGATCCTATTCTAACCTATCCTATTAGATTAGATCTATTTCTTATTTTTTTTAAGTGAGATACCTAAATCATTTCGAATTATAATAGGTTTTACCTTATTTACCACATTAAATTGTTTAAAACAATGGACTGACAACCATCTAGGAAGTATCACACTTCTCGGATCTAGCATACGCTAGGTAGTTCACTACATATATTGTTTAACTTTTTCTGGTGGTCTTGCTTTTCATTACAGGTAGTTCCTCCTAGCCAAAAGGGATATCTCACAAACATCTATGGAATCAAAATTCATACGCACGCAACAACCCATCAACCCACATTTGAACAGGTATTCCTCCTACACCTATTACCCTATCTATTTCATTAATACTTTAAAGAAACAATCTAGAATTAGGTGAAACAAAAGGTAAAATGGTATAATAAACCCTAACACTTAACCATAAAGAGGAAGGTTCTTCTCCTCTCAAAAGGATGTAAAACAAATGAATGGTGTTTGTGTTCATAAATCATTTAGACTTCATCTCTATGAATTCCACTCTTACCAAACTTGGTTAGGTTCTTACACCTCCTACGAATGGTTGAGTTACTTAAGAAAATCTTATGATGGATGTTGGTTCTATTTTCAAAAAAAAATGCTAAGTAAAGAAGTTAATTGAACATACAACAATCATTAGTTTTGAACTTCCATATTAGTTAACCAACTCAAATGGGGATGGAAACCTTTAAGGTTGTTGGAATTAGGGTTATGTAAGGTTGCTGTAATATGATTCTTAATCCTAAACTAATTAAGTGGAAATGATCTCTTGAGGTGTGTACATCGAGATGAAGTGGTTCTACCTGATGTTGGCACACGCCAACTACAGATCTATACCTTTTGAAGACTTGGGTCTTCAAAAGGATACAAGGATGAATTTGACATGTTACAACATCCTTCAACATTGGTTCATCTAGACCTACCCAAATTGGACTTGAAATTAGTTTTCGTCTAGGACAATTTAGAGATATGATCTAGAATAGGAAAAAATCACAATGATTTAGGATAACTATGCACATCCAATCAAATTAGGTCAAAAGGATATGTCTATATACCCTAGGTCTTTGCGAGTAACTCCCTATTCTAAATTATATCACTAACCTATGTTAGGGTCAAACCTTGGACTAGTGGACTAATCAAGTCGTTAAAGAACATTCTAGATAACAGAGGAGTGGGGAAAGGATGTATTTCATTTAGACGAGTATGTTGTCTAGGAATAGTAACATGAACAATATGTTGGAAATCTTTGGCCAAAGTATCGCAAGCTACTGGTTGTGTTGTCCTATGTCACCTAGTTTAAGGAATGTGATTTCAGATGAATATTGGTAACAAATATTCAGATAGGTTTCTTAAACAGAACAGGTAAGAGAACCAAGTATACTTGGTATACATAAAGTATTAAATACTTAAGTAACATGAGAGATTAGTTGTTAATCAAGTCATGAAATGAGAGATCGGTAGCTCATCGAGTCATTTACAACTGCATATGGTTATCTGTTATGATATTGATTGGCATGGAATGTGTGTTCTAAGTTATGATTATTTAGAACAATGAACATTATGTATAAAAAAATTCCCTTGTTTGTAAAGTCTTAAATTGGGAATGTTACATCCGGGTATCAAAGCAAAAGGTTGTGGCTCTTGGACCTATTGTATCCATAATCTGATAAAACTTAAATTTTATTGTTAACAAAAATGGTTAGGATAAGAGGAAATGTTACAAACAACCCACCACCTAGTGGAGAAGTAGCAACTTCCCAAAAACTCGATGAGATCCTTGCTACCCTATTGGACACAAGAGATCGTCTAACTATACTTGAATAATAAGTAATGGGAAATGAGGAGGAAGAAGATGCTGGTAATAACAATCAACCACCTCCTATGGACAACACCAATTTGGGGAATTTGGGTGTTGATAATAACAATGTAAACATGTCGGATTAGACCAGAAAATAAAAAGGCAAGATTGGAAGCTAAACTCACTAATGATATAAAAAGGATAAGTATACCTAAGTTTGATGGCACAACATTAGGAGATGGAGCTAAGAATTGCCTCAGCGAAATGGAGAAGTACTTTTCAATAAGGAACTTCTAGGCAATATGGGGAGCATATCAGCTTTCCCATGAAGCATCTTCATGGTGGGACAACCGTAAGGCTGAGTTGAACATTGATGAAACTAATATTACTTGGGATCAATTTAAGAGTTATTTTAGGCAACGATGGCTGCCATAACTTTACTATGATAATAAAATGACTAAGTTTTAGAACTTAACCCAAGGAAAATTAATAGTAATAGAGTACTGGGAGTGGTTTACTAAACTCCTTAAGTATGTACCTCAGTATCAAACTGACAAGAAGTTCAGGATACAAAAGTTTATCATGGGATTGAACCCCATTATAGGGGGAGAGGTAGATGTTCATAGCCCAACCACTATGGAAGGGGTTGTTGAAAAGGCCATAAGGCAAGAATAGAAATTAAAAGCAATTTCTGCTCATAAGGAGGAAGTAAAAAAAAGTTCCCAACTCCTCTTCGTCATCTCTGACACCTAAGAAAGGACCATGGAATAATTTTATTATGAAAAGTAAGTTCTCTAATGATAACAATAAGAAAACAACAACAAATAAGCTTATTGCTAATGTACACAATAACTTTTTCAAGAACAATAATAATGGACAAAAGCCCTATGGAGGTCAAAATGATAACTTTAGGGATGGAAATAAATTTGAGCCTAAAAAGGGACCTGTAGGAGGCTATTACAATTGTGGAAAAGATCATTATGCAAACCAATTTCCTTTGAAAAAGGATGACCATAATCAGCAACACAAGATACACACTGCAGTAGCTGACAAACAAGCTGAAAAGCAAGCCACACCCATAGAAGTTCCGGGTAAGTTATTTGACATACATGTAACTATTCTTTTTGATATGAGAGCTACTTAATGTTTTATTTCTAGTAAATTAACATCAAAATTTAAAAAATATATGGAAAAATGGATAAATCATGGATGGTACATTATGGGAATAATACAAGATTCATACAAGTTAGTATGTGTCTTTTGAAGCAGTCCTTGACTTACCTAGTTTTTTCATAGAATTTGATCTTTTATGTGCTACTTTGGGGTCTTATGATGTAATCATAGGTGTTAATTTGCTAGCTGAGCATAAAGAAAAGTGGACTATTTTGAAAAACATTTTAGTTGTTTAGATGACTTGCGGAAAAAATAATGATTCAGTGGTGTTAAACGTGAAATTTTAGTTAGGAAATTGTCAACTATGCAACTTAAAAAGGCCAAAAATAAGGGTTGTACCTTATATGCAGTAAAAATTATAGAATCTACTAAAGAAAATAGTGATCTCTTAGAATGTTACCCATTGTTACAAAATTACAGTGATGTGTTTCTAGAGGAATTACCAGGTCTTCCACCCAAAAGGGAGTTTGACTTCACAATTGAAATCAAACCTGGAACCAAGCCTATTTCTAAGGCACATTATCGTATGACTACTATTTAATTGGTAGAGCTTAAGGAAAAGTTGTAAGAAATTTTGTCTAAAGGATTGATTAGACCGATTATTTCACCTGGGACCACCAGTAATTTTTGTGAAAAAGAAAGATGGAACACTTAGATTATGTATTGATTACAGAATGTTAAACAAGGAAACAATTAAAAATAGATATCCACTTCCTATAATTTATGATCTATTTGATCAGATGAATGGGGCATCGGTATACTCTAAGATATATCTTCGATGGGATATCATTAGCTACAAATTAAGGATGAGGACATTCATAAAACATATTTTAGAACAAGGTATGGACATTATGAGTTCACAGTTTTACCTTTTGGATTAACAAATGCACCTGCAACTTTTATGAATTTAATGAACAATATTTTTCAAGAATACTTAGACAAATTTGTGTTTGTATTCTTGGATGATATTCTCATATACTCTAAAAGTATTGAGGAACACCATGACCATTTGAAGATAGTTTTAGAAATCTTGAGAAAAAGATGGTTATTTGGTAAGTTATCTAAATGTTCATTCTATGACACAGAAGTGCACTATTTGGGTCATGTTACAAGAAAGAATGGAATAGCTATAGATCTTTCTAAAATTAAAGTTATAACTGAGTGACCTACACCAAAGAATGTACATGAAGTTAGAAGCTTCATGGGTCTTACTGGTTATTATAGGAAATTTGTTAAATATTTCTCCAAAATTACTGCACCCATAACTTCTTTGTAGAAAAAGGATAAGAAATTTGTGTGTAATGAGAAATGTGAATCAGTAATAAAAAAATTGAAGGATCAGTTAACTCAACACCTATTTTGGTTGTATTCGACCCTAATGGAGACTTTACTATGATAATGGATGGGTCCAAGGAAGGTCTTGGAGGTATTTTGTTACAAAATGATCATGTCATAGCTTACAAAAGTAGAAAACTTAAGTTACATGAGCTGAATTATGCTCCACATGATCTAGAGCTTGCTGCCATTATTCATGCACTTCAAGTTTGGAGGCATTACCCGAGTGGTAAACCTTCTCGAATTAAAAATTGATCATATTAGACTAAAGTATATTTTTACTCAGCCAAATATGAATGCAAGACAATGAAGATGGTTAGAGTTTTTATCTCAATATGACTTTGACATAAGCTACATTAAAGGAAAGGAGAATAGGGTAGTTGATGCTCTAATTCATAGGAAGCACATTTCTACTCTTATAATAGTGAGAACTTAGTTCAAAGATGAAGTAAAGAGCGTTATGGAATCTGATTCTTATTTTCAAGCAAGTAAGAACAACACTTACTAAGATCCAAATGATGAGAGATATAAAGGTTTTCACTTTGATAATGAAGGGATCTTACGATTTGAAAATAGGGTTTACATACCTTTGCTAAAGGATTTAAGAAATAAATTATTAGTTGAATTTCACAATTCACCTTTTTCTAGACACCCTGGTATCACAAAGATGCTTGCTGATATAAAACAACAATATTTCTAGAAGGGGATGAAAAAGGATGTAATTGAGTTTGTGACACATTGCTTAGAATGTCAACATGTTAAAGCTAAACATATGCATCTAGTTGGTTTATTGTATCCTCACAACATACCGTAGTATAAATGGCAAGTGATAAGCATGGATTTTGTATAAGGGTTGCCTATGTCAAGAAATAAACATGATGTTATTTTGGTTTTTGTTGATAAACTAACAAAAGTAGCACATTTTATTGTTGGTAATCTTAAGGATGATTCACCTATTTTAGCAAAAAGATTTATACATGAGATTTTTAGATTACATGGAGTACCTGAATTAATCATATCTGATAGAGATCCAAGAATGACTTCAAGATTTTGGCAAACACTTAATGCAGCTCTAGGAACTAAGCTAAATTTCAGTTATACTGTATCATCTGAAAATGGATGGACAGATTGAAAGAGTTAATCAAGTTTTAGAGGATATGTTACGAATGTATTGCATGGATCAGTAGTATAAGTGGGAAGAGTACCTTCCATTAGTTGAGTTTGCATACAATAACACATATCATGCCTCTCTAAAGATGGCACCTTTTGAAGAATTATACGGAAGAAAATGTAGAACCCCTATTAGTTGGGACATCATTGAGGATAGAGAGGTAATTGGACCAAAAATCCTTACTAAATGGAACAACAAGTTAAGATTATTTGTGAATGCTTGAGAGAAGCATCAGATAGGAAAATGATTTATGTTGACTTGAAGTAGGTCGATAGAAAATTTAAACTTGGTGAGAAGGTCTTTCTTTAGGTAAAACCAAAAAAGAGTTCTATAACTTTTGGCAAAGCTACGAAGTTATCACCTCATTATGTGGGACCTTTTTAAATTGTTGAAGTAATCAACCCTGTAGCTTATCGTTTAGCGTTACCCCCTTCTTTGTCATGAATGCATGATGTTTTCCATATTTCTTAGCTTAAGAAATACGTTTTAGATTTATCACATGTGTTAAATTAGAATTCCTTGCAAGTCCAAGACCCAGGAATAATCATGGTTAAACCCATCCGAGTGATGGAAACTTGCCAGTTACACTTAAGAAATTGTGAAATAAGTTAATGTAAGGTCCAGTGGGACTAGTTTAATGAGGAAAGTGTAACTTGGGAAAATCTGGAAGATATGAAAACTACTTTTCCATATTTATTTGAACAGAATTGATTTTGTTGACTGATAAAATTTGTGATTTTATTCTTTTATGATAATAAATCTGCTAGTTTTGGATAGATATTTCATTGTTTAAAATAAACAGCTACGTAAATGCTGATTTTGGAAATTTTAAATCCAGAAATGTTATGAACATGTGAAAAGAAAGTTAATAAATGGATTGTCCTTGATGTAAATTTGTTTAAATAAGTTAATCATCGGATGATGATTCTTTTTAGGAGGGAAGTATGTAACACCTATGCTAAACTATTAACTTCTCCTCTTTGCAATGCAAGCATTGACATGTGATTTGTCCCAAGAAGGTGTATTCTTTTGACTATTGAAATCATGCTTTCCATGGATAAATTATTTCTTTTCTTGGATTCAATTGCTGAAATACTGTTGCTTGCAAGGAATCCATTTTGTTGGAGGTTGTAGACTAGTAAAGTGGTTTGCAAATTTATTTCTATATAATAATGAGACCTTGGATCAATTCCATTGATCCAAGGTATGTTTTAATTCTTCTTACTTGATCTGTATGAAAAATGACATTCAGAGGTTGAAGGAAATAAAATACTAACCTTTGTAGGTTTACAATTTCATTGATCTTCTTGGAAGTTCATGTTGTGCATTCTGCTTTAAGTTGTGTGCTCAAATCTTCTTGTCAACTTCTCCAGAATGTTGAATGGCATAAGTTGGAAAGAGGTCTACTTTAGGACTATTGAGGGTAAAGCCTAAGTCCTAGATCTATAAGATCTATCCTAACAGGATTCTAACCTAAGGTAAACTAGACCTACCTTATGTCTATGCCTACGCTAATCTTGTTGCAATCTAACCTAAGTTGCATGTTTTCTAAGTTCGGGATTTGAAAACAACCTAAGGTGATAATAGGGATATTTCTAACCTATTACCTAATACTACATTAGTAGAAAGAATGACCTATCCTAAGGTGGAAAATAACCTAAGGTAAATATTTTCTAAACTAACCTAAGGTCATACCCTAAGCTAAGATATCTATCCTAAACTAATGTGGGGATAGAAGGGGACCTAAGGGGTCGTATGGCAAGTTGAAGGCATGACGACGGTTCCTAAGTCATTTATTTGATTTGATTTTTGAATTCAATGGACAAAGTACTGCCAGTTTAGGCAGAGGTAGGAAAATTTGGTGGAATCCTATGTGGAATCATCACTAGAGATAAGTGATGCATGCAGAAGTTGAAATTGGACTCACCAACTTTAACTGGTGGTGGCGTGGAGAAATAGGTGGGAGATTGGAAATTAATGACATTTATGGTCATCGGTTTTGGCAAACAAACCACCTTGGAAACCATGCGAGTGGATTTGTTGGGGGTTGTTTGGTCTTTCAAGCATTTTGATTTTTTCTCTGCATGGAGCTATCTGGTTCTTCAAACCAGTAGTTCTACTTTCAATTTGTTGCTATTTTTAACTCTCTTGGACTATTTTTGATCCAATGGAAGTATAAGAGGCATTTGAGAAGGAAGTTTTTGGTTGTTGACTTTTTTGGAGAAGAAAGAGTTTTGGAGGCTCGGCTGGAAATATTCTTTGAATCAATAGAAGCACTATTAGGCATGATAGGCTCTATCCATTAAGTTGTTCTACTTTTCTCTAAATGTCTTCATTAAAACAACTCTGCTCTTGTAAAACAAGTTGGTTTTTATTTTTCTATGGTTACTTGATTTCTTGCTTGAAAGAATCTTTGTGTTCTTGATTAGGAACTTCTGCATGATAATATTGTCAGTGGGTTGTTTCCTGAGTGAGTTAATGGTGATTCACACTTTAGAACTGTTCGTGACTTGAATAATGTTGATAAAGTTTGTATTCTTGCTTACCTACTCGAAAAGGGTTTAAGGAAATTTTTGTTGCTTTGAGCTTTGAACTGGTTGTCTCTGATTGTTTATAGAAGGTAAAAGGTTACCCTTATCTATCACATATTGTTTTGTTGAAGTTTTAATACACCTTATGAGACTGTATCAATATACTTTGGTTCATAATTGTGTGATTTCGAACATGTGTGGAAAATAGTGAATGGGTAATTGTTTTTAACCTGTACTATGTAAACCTTCATTTCTTTGAACCTCGTATTCGATGGAAGCTGAGTATGTAATGGTGTTTGGATTTACTATTTTATGGTTCCATTCCGTGTGGAAACAAGAAGGAGGTATTGACTCAAAAACCTTGTTGTTTGGATTTTGTGCTCTCTCTTCTGAAACTCTATGAAATGGCTTCTGGGTTTATTTGGTTTTAGAATTATTTGTTGAATACAACAAGGGATGAAGTCTTCTCTTCTGAATAATTATGTTTGAGTCTTCCTTTAAGATTTGGGGAGATTGAGCTATAGGTAAATAGTTGAAGTTATTTTTGTTTGAAGATATTTTGGGTATTGGATTTATCCGATTTGATATTTTTATTATAATTCGTAGCTCAGTTGAGCTTACTTGAGGTCAAATATTCTTTTGTCTATTCCTACCCATTCCTGATCTAGGTAGACCACTTGTTAAACTTGTTAGAGAGACTTGTGAAAGTCTGACTATTGTAACTTCTTGAAGATACATTGAATGGATATTCAACTTTTGAATTGGCGGTTATGTTTCTTTGAAGCTAACCAAATCAGTGCAGTTGTTAGATTATTTGATTCCTATGTAAGTTGGAAGAAATCAAATGTCTCATCAATTTCATAGGAGTGTTCAGTTGAGCCTGCCTATGGTAAAATGAAAGGAAAACTTAATCATCTTTTAAGTTGACTAGGCACCTTTAGCTAAGTCATGTAGTCCTTTCGTTTGCATCTTCTGGAATCGATTCTTGATGAATCCTTCTCTATCCATTCAAGGATGTGTTCACTCACCTCTGTGAGGATGCAACTGTAAGTCCTCCTTATCTATTGTTGTGCTATCATCTTGTAGGAATGGATAGGTTATGATCTCTTGATTGAAACTTTGACATTTTTGGATGATTGTTGAAGGCTGTTATTTTTCCTGTATGATGTTTTGCTACTTTTTTGTTGCATTTCGAGATGTGGAAAATGATACTAAACTACTTTTGTTTGGTGATGGGTGAGCCTTAATTTTCTATCCCGACTTGAATTTGTAGTAGCATGAGTAGTGTAATAGCTCTGAGCATGATGTCTACATTTTTAATATTTAAGGGATGTTATGACTAGGTCAGTACCATTCCTCTTTGAATTTCTTTACTTGTGAAACTGTAAGAGTTAAGTGTTGAATTCCCTTTTATGAGTTGTGAATGGGAATTGGGTTAAACCGAATGGGAAAGGAAGTTTTAAACTATTTATTTTCATTCATTCATTCTTCTTTTGTGTAAGCTTGTAGTGGATTTATTTGGCTAAGTTGCATTAATTTTATGAATGTAATTATGTAGTTGTTATTACTACTTGCTTATTCACTTAACTTGTATTAAGGGTGTTTAATATCTATTATAGTGATTGGTGTGAGATGTTGTTTATTGAATGAATACTTTTCTAATGTTAATGTGAGGCCTAACTTGAGAAATTAGGCTATGTCTTGGTTTTGGAATTAGGATGTCACATCTGAAATGTGAAACTCTTATTTATTTCAGTTGTTAAATGATTCATCCTAAAATCCTTACGATGTTGGAATGAGCTTGACTGTACATGTCTTTTTATGAAACTTGTAAAGTTGAGTAAGAAGACCCTTGCTTCTGAAAGTAACTCTGTTTGGATAAATAGTAAAGTTAGTTCTATATTTCAAATTCAGATTGAATTATGAAGGAAATAATTATTAGTTACTTTTATTTGATATAGATAAGTAATTGGTTGGAACATTACTTATCTGATATTATGTTGTAGATTAATGAATATATCATGATATTTTCTTAAATGTTAATTCAGGTTGATTAATTGTTCTTCTTTTATGGTTGTTATAACTTATGATTTATTGTCTTCTCAGCCTTTTTGTTTCATAAAAGTAGAGTTGGTTTTATGAAACAATTAGTTGAAGGCACTTCATTTTAATGCTTAGTGCTTATCATGCTCAGTTCAATGAACTGACCCATGCTAGAAATTTTTGCAGATGGACTTCGTAAGTGATAAAGGAAGGCAATAAATTATATGATGTATTGGTTGATTTAAAGTCTGGATCTTTTATAGAGAATTTTGATTCATTATTGAGATGTATTGAAGGAAGGAAAGTTGTAATTTTTAATGATCTTGATGTTGTTTGACATGCAACATGTTTGAAATGCATAGTCTTGTAAAATGTGTATTTATCATAATGAATGGAAAAAGTTTGGAAGTTACTTTAACTTGTGTAAATTATCTTGTGCATTATATGAAGGAAATTTGTAATCCTATCTTGTTGTTATCATTCATATCTGATTGGATCCTTATTTCTGTTGTCATTTAATGAATTGGATGAATGGGAAATAGTACAATTTCCCTTACTTGAATGCAACTTACTAAGTTGCATGTATTGATGTTCTTTTACCTAAACTAGTATGGTTTATTAAGGGATGTTAAATGAACATACAATTAAACTATAAGGAAGTGTGAAAGGTAAAAGGGTATAATAAACCCTAACACTTAACCATAAAGAGGAAGGTTCTTCTCCTCTCAAAAGGATGTAAAAAAAATGAATGGTGTTTGTGTTTGTAAATCATTTAGACTTCATCTCTATGAAGTCCACTCTTACCAAACTGGTTAGGTTCTTACACCTCCTATGAATGGTTGAGTTACTTAAGAAAATCTTATGATGGATGTTGGTTCTATTTTCAAAAAAATGCTAATTAAAAAATTTAATTGAACATAAAACAATCATTAGTCTTGAAGTTCCGTATTAGTTAACCAACTCAAATGGGAATGGAAACCTTTAAGGTTGTTAGAATTAGGGTTATGTAAGGTTGTTGTAATCTGATTCTTAATCCTAAACTAATTAAGTGGAAATGATCTCTTGAGGTGTGTACATTGAGATGAAGTGGTTCTACTAGATGTTGGCACACGCCAACTGCAGATCTATACCTTTGTGAAGACTTGGGTCTTCATAAGGATACAGGTTGCAATTGACATGTTGCAACACCCTTCAACATTGGTTCATCTAGACCTACCCAAACTTGGACTTGAACTTAGTTTCTCTCTAGGACAATTTAGAGATATGATCTAGAATAGGAAATGACTCACAATGATTTAGGATAACTAGGCACATCCAATCGACTTAGGTCTGAAAGGGTATGTCTATATACCCTAGGTCATCGTGAGTGACTCCCTATTCTAAATTATATCACTAACCTGCGTTAGGGTCAAACCTTAGACAAGTGGACTGACTGAAGTCGGTGAAGACCATTCTAGATAACAAAGGAGTGGGGTGAAGGATGTATTTTGTTTAGATGAGTATGTTGTCTAGGAATAGTAACATGAACAATATGTTGGAAATATTTGGCCAAAGTATCGCAAGTTGTTGGTTGTGTTGTCCTATGTCACCTAGTTTAAGGAATGTGATTTTAGATGAATATTGGTAACAAATATTTAGATAGGTTTCTTAAATGGACACTCAGTACCAATAACAGGTAAGATAACCAAGTATACTTGGTATACATAAAGTATTCAATACTTAAGTAATATCATAGATCGGTTGTTAATCGAGTCATGAAATGAGAGATCGGTAGCTCATCGAGTCATTTACAGCTGCATATGGTTATCTATTATGAGATTGATTGGCATGGAATGTGTGTTCTAAGTTATGATTATTTAGAACATAGAACATTATGTATTAAAAAAATCCCATGTTTCTAAAGTCTTAAATTGGGAATGTTACACTCTTCTTCTAAATTTAGTGCGTCATTGCAATCTATGAACCATTATAAAGCTAGAATGGCATTATATTGTGGTTTTAGTTCTAAATTCTCAACTTCAAAGTTAATTAACTTCTTTATTCCCATAAATTTGACTTTTGCATTCTTTAGTGCTCCTACCAATTATTTCAATGAACCATCTACTAATCTAATAAAATGTTTGGTAGGTTCAAGGGAGACCTCGCCTAGTCTCTCCCAAGTAGTAGTAGGCATAATATTCACATTCACACCAAGATCAATTAGTAGTAGTATCAAATATCTTGACATATGGGTATATGGCAGATTTACACCATGTGCGTTATGTTTAGAAGACATTTCTCTTGTTCTTGCAATGTCCTACTTTAATTCTCCAAACTTTAAAGTTCTTATCATCCTTATTCCAATACTTACTAAATTGTTTTAACTTATCTATAAGACCATTTTATATTTTTAATCTAGCTATTTCCTTAAGAGAAGTGGTGTCATCTTCCATTAAATAGTTCTTTTATGTTTCTTCTTGGGATTTTTCCTTCTTTACTACTACTCAACTTTTCTACACTTCTTTCTTATGATGCTCCATCCTAACCTCCTTAAAATACCATTCTTCACCACTAGAGGAATTTTCCTCATGAGGTCGCATGATTATCTTCATCTTTTCATGTGCATACTCCTTTGTGGTGCACTTCTAGTCGTAAATTCAGATTTATATTTTGGTTCTTCAACACTATTTTTTTATTTAGCTTCTTTTCTCCTAAGATAGATTTCTTTAGCTTCTTCCCTCATGTTCTAATTTTTTGTTCTGCTTCTTGAGCTAGATGCTCTTTCTTTGTATTTTTCTATTTCCTCATCATCCCATGGTATCTTTGTGATGTTTTGGAATTTCTTTTGAGCATCTCTTCCTAATACTTCTATTTTTTTCCTCCATTATTTTTTCATGCAAATTTTCAATAGGAAATTTTGTTTTCAAACATGCACTCATGTCTCAAATCTAGAAGAACCGAGTCATTTAAGAAAACAATGTAACCATCTCCAAGTTGTGGTACCTTACATGCTTGAGATAGATCTCAGAGAAGGTCAGTTCCTCTATCTATTTCTATTGCTACAGCTACTCCTAATGCTAAAAGGGAAAACTAAACTAACAATACCAAGGGACCGGGAAAGAAGGATAAAAGAAAGGAAAAGAATTTAAGGAAGGTGATAACACCATTAAAAAGGATGAACACCATCTATTCTAAGAAAAATGAAAGGAAAAGGCATGAAACAAGGCTAGCATCGTGTAACACAACTAAAAACATTTACCATATTAGTTTCATGGAACACAACTGAAAATGGAGTTACGGGAATATAGAGTGACACAAAATGCACACAATGTAAAAGAAAGAAATAAGAAAGAACACAAACATGCTTAGGAAAGAGAATAGTCACAAAAGCATGCTTTCATTACTTCGAGAAATGTACAAATTTTTACAATGGCGAAAGAGGTCGGTATCCACATGCATAAGCAAGATATAGATGTTTTTGACTTTGAATACATAAATATGAAGTCCTTAGAAAAATGTGTAAGGATCCAAATTGTCCAACATTAACAATGAGCCCATATCTTACATTTATAAATGAATTGATGGAAGAAGAAGAGAAGAAGGAGGTAAAACCCAAATTTGAAATATAACCACTAAAAAGAAGCATTCAATGCCTACAAATCTACTCTACAAATATGTCAAATGCATTTCCCCAAGTTTTTTAGCATGTTGGAGAAGGAATGTAGTAGCATGGATCATATCAAATTAGGTGGTTGGAGAAATTAGATCTACTCATCAATTCCTAGATTGATGTTTTCCCATCTTTCATCTACTAGATCTACCAATACTTTGAATTTAAATGTCTAACATTGTATCCCATGTGAACAGCTATTGATTAAGACTAGGCACATGTTGATCAGAGCTCTGTAGCAAAATATATGGCTGTAGAATATTTTTAGGGCCTCCTGTGCACACAAGACACGTGGTGCATGTGGATTGGTAGAAAGGATGACCAACTATGTAAATGTTCTTGTCATTTCTGCCACGTGTCACTCATTGATTTTTTGCAAAGGTTTGGTACCTGTTGGCGTGCTTTGATAGGTTACATGTGACACACTCAAGCATGTCAAAGAATGACATGGAATGGAATGGTTCAAAGGTATGCACATGGAAGAATGAGGCATGGGAAGATTACGAAAGGAATTTACGCATAATTACAACATGCATAGAAGAAAGGGCACGCGGGTATGTTAAGGACTTAGCATATTTTGGGAAGAAAATGCCAAGGTGTGCATGGAAGGTGAAGCAATGTAGAGAAGGTGGAAGCACAAAGAGTGTGTGCAAGGGGAAGATGGAACAAGGAAGAAAAGGAAAAGGAAAAGGAAAATAAGGGAAGAAGGCATGAAAAGGAAGGGATGTGCGCAAGGTGCACATGGAATCTATAACCATGAAAATGTGCCAAGTAGATAGTTGGTGTGCATGTAACCTATAATGAAGGTCTCAAAGCCAGAATATGTATGTAAGTTGTTTAGATAACTAGGAAATTTATTTAGATAACAACTTTGGTGAATTTTGGGGCCATCTTCCTGCTAGATGAAGGAGATCAGTATCCCATAGCATCCATTGCGCATGGATTCTGTTGTGTAATCATGAAATTATGATCTTCAACTTTAAAGAACTACCCTTTAGAGTGACTTGAATCATTTCATAGCTTTGTTCTAAATCCTATAAAGCTGTTGAAAGAAAAATGGCATCCTAGAATAAAAACAAGTGTGTGTGTAAGAAACATGCAAGAAGAAATAACTTATGTAAAAACAAAAATGTGTGCATTGTGCACTTAGAGGAATGGAAAATACTCTAATATATACAAAATTATGAAACATACTTAATGGAATGTTTTGAGATAGATCCCATTTATTGGCTTTTCAAAGACGCATCCATGAAGAAGAGTTAACTCAAAAGAGTTATCTTTCTTGCATAAACCGATGATATATGGGCCACTCCAAAGTGCATTATACTTTAAATGATGCCCCGGTTTAGCTCTATCATTATCCTATTTCAAAACCAAGTCCCCAAATTTGAAATCTTGGGGCCTAGCCTTTCTTTCAAACCATTTATTTATTGCTTCTTTATGTTGTTCTAGCTTGATCATGATAGAGTTCCTCTATTATTCAAGATTAATGAGCTCTGTCATTTGATTTCTCTCTAATATGCACCTTAAAACTCCAGCTATTGGGAAAGTGCCAATTATTTCAACTCAAGCACCAAAGGAAGGGTAGCCTACTTTGCATAAACAAGCTTATAAGGTGAAGTTTCTATTACTTTTTAAGCTTGTGATTCTATATGCCTAGAGTACGCTAGCGACCTTTGTATGCCATTGTCTTTGGCTAATGTTCATTTTATGATTCATGATCACGATCGAGGTTCTTATTTATTACTCTACCAAACCATTTATTTGAGGGTAATAGTTTGAAGAAGTCTTGAGATAGATACCAAGATTTATAGCCCACTCAATGATTTGAGTGCCAAGGAAGGATTTTACATTATCAAAGATAATGCTTTGATGAATGCAAAACCTTGTGATTATGCCTTCGATAAATTAAAGGATGGCTAACTCAGTTGATTCCTTAAGGGTGACATATTAGGTCCATCCGGTAAATAAGTCTATAGCTATCAGCACCCATTTATATCTAGTGTTTGAAGGTGGATTCATAATGCATATAAAGTCGAGACCTTATTGTGCAAAAGGCTGATCCACTTGGATTGGTCGGATGGGAAGTGCTGCCAATCTCTTCTTTCATGTAAAGAAAGAACATTCCTTGTATTTTGTGACCCACTTGTGTGCATATGCAAACAGAGTAGGCCAAAATATACCTGACATTATGATCTTCATTCTGTAGTTTTTGCAAAGAAGTTCCCAAAGAGAGAATTAATCGTGAATTCCACTAACAATTTTTTAGTCTCGTGTGTTGTTGATACACCTTAATAGTATTCCCTCACAATTCTTCTTGAATAGAATTCCATAAATCAAAACATAAGGGATATATTGTAACCTCATATGTCTTCTCTTTTCCTTGTTTAATCCAAGAGGGTAAGCACCCATAGAAAGGAATGTGATCGTGTCCTTCATCTAGTCACGCATGCAAGATTTGTATTCTACTCAAGTTCTACACATGGGAAATATTCTTCAAGAAATAATGAAGTCTTAAATTCATTTTGTGTGTCCTCAAAGCAAGTGCTTACAAAGCGTCTTTACCTCTTACTAGTTTTTTGGATTTTATTGTCACATCATACTCCATGATTATTTTTACCTATCATGCTCTTTTTGACTTATTTTTTCTCCCATGATTAATTCATTAACACTAGAGTGAGAAACTAAAACCTTGATGTTATTTGTGGTGAGCATAACCTTGAATTTATTGAGCATGTGGATGATGGCATAAACCTACTTTTCCATGTGATGTTATTTCAACTCATAATCCTTCAGTGTCTGACTTAAGAAATCCACATGTTGTTCTAGTCCTTATTCATTTTCTTGGGTTAGGAAAGCAACAACACTTTCATCAGTCCCATAATCATAAAGGATGAAATCCTTTGAATAATCTGGGTTGATGAGTTTTGGAGCGTAAGAAATCTCTCACTTGATTTTGTTGAAGTTTTCCTTTCTTCGAAAGTTATGTCTTTCTTTAGCATGAGGGTGATTGGTCTTACCAATCCTGAAAAGTTAGGAATAAAGTGCCTAAAATATTTGTTTTACCAAGAAATGACTACAAGGCTTTCTTGTGCACCTATAGGGAAAGATCTAGGATGGCTGAAAAATGCTCAGGATCGATTGCAATGCCATCCTTTGAAACCACATGGCCCAAGAGCTTTCCCTGTGCCACTACAAAATTTCACTTCTTGGGGTTAAGAGATACCCCATACCTTTGCATCTCTCAAAGACTTTCTCCGGTGTCTACCATGTGATCCACACTCTACTTTGAGAAGATTGTAATGTCATCAAGGTAAACCAAGATGAACTCATTGATGTAACCTTTGAAGGAAATGTCCATGGCACGTTGAAATGTTGTGCCTATGTTTGACAAACCAAAGGGCATCTTTTGATACACATATGCTCCCCACTTGGTTTTAAACGTCATTTTGAATTGATCCTCTTCCTTTATCAGGATATGATTGAAGCCTGATTATATATCCACCATTGAGAATCTTTATGCGCGACCACATCTGTAAAATTTTCTCCAAAGAAGGAAAAGGATAATTATCCTTAAGAGATGCCTTGTTCAAATCTCTGAAATCAACACAAAGTCTGATTTCACCATTCTTCTTGTGAACCAAAACTAGATTCACGACCCAAGTAGATTACTTGATGGGAAAAATAAAATTCTCCTCAATGACTTTGGATAACTCCATCATGGGGGATCTACCTTTGGATTGACTTGACCCCGCTTTTGTCAGACGGGCTTATTACCATGATCAAGGTAAATAGAGTGTTGGGTAATAGTTGGATCAAAACCTTTGAGGTCTTCATACTCCCACAAGTATATATCTTTGTATTTTTGATAGAGAGAGATAAAGGCTACTTTTCATCGTGTGCATAAGATTTAATGAGAAGAAACTTCTTTCTATGCATGATAATGACTGGGGAGTAGTCTTCTTACGTAGCGCGCATATACTTTTCTTCACCCTTGAACTCATCATCAAGGATAAAAAATTTCTCTAAGGTGACCATCCCTTTAGGAAACTTGTTTATCTTCATTTTTATTACTTGGTCACCATAGTTGTTATGCAAATCAGCTTGCATGTTTGATGAGAACTCAACTTCATTCGGACAACCTGGATGATCTCGCACGTCATGTCATTGTCAAACACTTTCTAGCTGGTTTTGTTATCAGGAATGTATAGTCTAATCACCATCTTAATGTAGTGAGTGTTTCCTTTGACAAAGTCCTTAGTAGCAGAGAACCACAAACCAAGCATGGCCATTTGATCAACTTCCTTATTCATTTTGTGTGGCACTACCTATAGATTTAGAGCATCAAATCTCTCAAGGAGGTTCCAAACTCTTTTTCTATAAGATTTAAGAAGTGTATTCTTTGCCACATACTTGTTAGTAACATAGTGGATAAATAATTTTGTGTCCCCAAAGATCTGCAGTGCCTTAATCTTCTTCTTTTCAGCAATAATCAAACCATGCACCCGTGCCTCATATTCTACTACATTGTTAGAACATGTAAAGTGCAACATGAGCATGAAGAATAATTTCTCATCCTTATGGGAAATGAGAACAAATCCTATTCCCACACCATTTCTACTTTTGGATCTATCAAAGTATAATTTCCATAGACCACTATTTCTTCACTTTTCTTGAGTGTGCATGGTAGCATAGCTTCTTCTTCAAGAATGAAGTAAGTATCAATCCTCATAAGCTTTCCTATCTTTATCATATGGGTAAAATTTATGGTGCTTCTCAGCCCACTCATCAAGTACTAGATTAGGGATAGAAGGTGGAAGAGGCTGATCTTCAGAGAATGGAACTTGTTCTTCTTGGATTAAAGAGTTGGACTTGAGATGGGATGGGACATATGAATCTACATGATATGAAAAAATTGGCTCAGCTTGTATGGTAAATTGGGTACCATACCTTTTCTTGAGTAACATATGAGACCAATCATAAGACAAGTAACCACCCACTTTAGCAATAAAATCTCTTGATAAACATAAGGCAAACAAGGGGGTAGATCAATGATTGACACATCTTGAGTTATTATAAAACTTGGACATGCATGGAGAGTTAACTCAAGATCCTTGATGATTCCTAGGGTAGTGATAGTTGAACCATAAAGTTGTAGGACTCCTTTTTTCAGGGGGCTATACTTAAGACCTAAGACATCAGCAATCTTCTTAGGCATGACATAAGTACTAGCACCTAAGTCAATCATGCAATTATGGACAAGATGTTTTCCTATGATCAAAGACATATAGAAGGGTGGGGTTTTAACAACTTTACTTACTTTCTTCTCCTCTTCCTAATAGATATTAATAGAAGCGTGTAGTTTTTTAATAGCTAGATTAGTGCATAGAAGTTGGGCCAGAGCCTCATGCAATAGGTCATGTTGAGATGGAATAGTTAGGGCATCCCACATTATGACATTTATGTTTTTATTTTTCATTTGGTCCACAATGCTAAATGGAAGGCCTAGTGACTTATGCATTTGAGGAATAACAAACATCATTTCTTATTTTTGGGGTACGAGAGGAAATAACCTTGGCTAGCGCAAAGGCTTGACCTACCAAAGGAGGAGCATGCATCACTTCAGAAGGAACTTTGCATGGAGCCTTACACGTTAGAAATTGAGTGTTTTTTCTACTCGATGCCTTAGCAACATCCTTTTTCTTTTGATCATCTACTTGTGTTGCTAGTATTGAAACTTGCATGCTATATTTGAGCATTCTCCTTTAATATCTTATGTTGTTATTTGCAACCTAGGTGTGGAGTCTTCTTACATATTCTGTAACTTGATTGATTTCAAAAAATTACTTGGTGCTAAAGAATATCAATTTGGCCTCAAGAGAGACCTCTAGCTTTTCTTTGCTCTCACACTCACTTATGTTGATATAAGGCTAACATGATTAGAAGAATTACGGATCATGTAGGCTTATGCTCGCAACATTGATGAAATGATATTGACTATGAGGCATATTGCAAGGAAATTACCACTATGATTCTTGTGCCATGTTGTTTTGAACTAGAACAAGTGTCTCACTTATGATGGGAAATGGAAGGGCTGTTGTGGGAAGAATAAATTGCAAAGGCAAGTGTGTATTAGCATGTCATATATCATTTTGTTGGTTTTTCCCCTATCTCTGATTTTCATATTGATTGTGCTAAGGTTGATTACTCTAGATTTGTGCCTGATTGGAACTACCTCTATAGGATTATGCCTTCTTCTTCTACAATGATATAACCTTATTAGACAAGTTTTTAATCAGGGCCTTCAATTCATCATCTTATTTTTGTTATGCAGGAGAGTAGGATGTACATCCAACTGGTTGTGCGTGTTCTGTATTTAGAACTGGAGCAATAGAAGGTTGGGGCACTGGAGAAATATTTGGGAACAAGGGCACATGAGGCCTAGGCACCAACTTGTGATGCCCACTAAAAAACCCACTTGATACCTAAGATACAACCTAGGCTTAGTTAGGAAAATTATGGAATATTTTTTTGTTTAGAAGTGTCTACAACCAGGTTGCAAGACAACAGTTGTCACTAATAAGGTTCAGAACAAGTCTAAATTACACTAGAACATACTATTATTTTATTAGTAATTATCAGAGGTCACAAGGTCCAAATTTTAGGGTTAGAAGTTTCAGTTAGGTTCAGAGGGTAATTTATCACCATACCCACTCTCTAATAGGCTTAGAGTTTCAACTTGATTTTTCTCAAACTTAATGCATTAAAAATTTCCTAAATCATTCCCATTAGATAGTAAATTTTCTCACCTTTCCAATGATATAAATAAGTCCTCCTAACTCCTTATAAAACTCAAGTTATGGGTCGGTAGGCCTTGGGGTGCAAATTTTCCCCCAAGGGTGGGCCCACGGGCCTAGGGATGAAAAATTGCCCAAAAGGAAAAGTTGGCGGTAGAAATTTTTTCTCCCACACGAGGTGAAGAACTTATTTTGTGCTTTTTCCCCATACATCTACCAAAGACACGTGGTGCTTCTCAAGTCAGCGTGGGTAGAACGGGGTGGCGGGAAAAAAATAATGTTTCGCACCCCGATGGCAACAAGGGAAAAATCCATCCGAGTCTCCATTGAAATCTATGAGGCGCCACGTGTCAACCTACTACTAGTTACGGGTGGTAGGGCGGTGGAAATAATTTATGTTTTTCACCAAAGGAGGGTGAAGGAATGAGTTACACGTGTGGGCTTACGTGTCCACGGCGGGGATTTCACCAAGGTGAGGGCGGGAGTGCGGGGCCGCGGGGGTTTTTTCAAAAAAAAATTTCCAAATAACAAAATTTCAAAAAGGACCAAGTTTGCGAGGGTTCCGCCCTCTGTCATGCCATGTAGCAGCCTCTGATTAGCTATGGACTGGTGGGGAGGTGGGGAACTTTTTTTAAAAAATTCCAATGTTTTTTTTAAAGAATTTCCTAAGGGTTTTCAAAGGGAAAATTTTGGGCCGTGGGCTCTTTAAGTAAAATTTTCCACCCAGGAAGGAAAACTTTAGAGGGCCATAAATTTTGATAGAAAGCTCATTTTTGGGGAAATGAGGAATTTCTGGAAATCTCTCGACATCCTATTTGCACAAGAATCATAAATTTTACATTTTGATAAGGTTTAAGGGGTCAATTTTAAGAATATGGCCTGCAGGCTTGTTAGAAGCAAACTGGTAAATTTTAACTTATAAATTTGGTTCAATTTGATCTTCTCCTTCACTCAACATGCCAAACAGACATGGAGGATTTTTCTAAGAAGGATTTAGGATGTTTTGGAAGGTGATTTTGCTTGATTGATTCTAAGTTTAATTTTTCCAACATTTGACAAAAAAATTCTGCAAAATAACTGTGAAAGGTTTGGGCCCGATTTTGTAATGTTTTAAATGATTTCCTTAAGTGTTTTTGTTAGAATCAGTTCATTGTTATTATATCATGCTAAATTGTGATTTTTAATGTTGATTATTATTTGCAAGTTTGAACTATGTATTTTTAATAAATTATTTGCCAGTTTTAAAATTACAATGATAGGGATCAAATCTTGAGGGATCTATTTAACAATTTCATCTTACAAGTGTGAAAAATCATTTATCATCTAGTCTAATACATTTAAATGATTTAAATCAAACTATTCTAAACCCAAAATGCAATTCTAATTTAAATTTTACACATTTCTAAAAGAGGCAAAACACTCTATTTTCCTCACATACATTTCTTCCTTTCAAATAGATATTCCCAAAACATTGACATGATCAGAATTAAATTTACAATATAATTAGGGAAGAACATTTCATTCATTAATTTACAATTCCTTCCAAAATCATTTATTAATTAGATAGCAGAATATTGCATTCTCTTTCACAATTCGAATTACAACTTTCATATCTAAATACAAACATCTTTCCTTTACAAAAAATATTACAATTTCATCCACTTCAAAGTGGGAAAGGTTACAAAAGAATTTATTTCACAAAGGGACAAAAATGTATTTCCTCTACTTGAACAGCAACATGTAAGTTCCTTTTTCTTCTAATTTGATGACAACAAAAGTGGGGAAAGGCAACGCTCTCCACCCAACCAAGACATATAATGAAAGGAGAATACATCCTTCATCATTGGCCCTCAATTCCCAACCACAAAGAAATAGAAGGTGTGATTCAACTCATGTCAAGAACAGGCTTCCACAAAACATACACACAAAATTCTTTCAACATGCACATTTAAAATTAAAACACGTTAAACACAATACAATAGTTTACAACTTCATTGAAAACATTAAAACAAAACTTAGGTTTTATCATGCAAGCCAAAGGAGCAAGGACTTTGGTGGAAGCTTCTTATTCCTCCCAATGGGAATTGGGTATCCACCTATAACAAAATACAAAAAAATTCACCACACATTTCCTTATGCCCCCCATAAAGTAAGAAATGCAAGCTATTTATTTTCCATGGTGGATCCCAAACCCAAACTCCCTCCACAATAATCTGATGCCACTGGCATTCCCTTATGCCCCCCACATGGATTCCCCATAGCCTTCTCCTACACCATTCCTATGGCAGTCTACCCAAACAACCAACAAATACACAAAACATACACCATTCACACAAACACAAAAATAAAATAACAACATAAAAGAAGAGCTAAGCTCCTACCTCTCCATGGTAGCTTTTGTTCCAACACAACAAGATTTTAATGTCAAATACAGTCCCAAAATCAACAATCTCTAAGTATGAAATTCTCTCCAATCTCCTCCAAATCAACAAGAGCTCCCAACAGCAAAAATGCGCCCCAAAAGGAAGTATGCAAAAGTTCAACAACCCAAAACAAGGAAAAGAGTTCAAATTTTATAGAAGAGGGAAAGGAAGAGGATGAGGTGGATCCATGTAGGATGCCACTTCACACATCCTCAACTCCAACACAAAATTCAAATTTCATTCTCCAAAGCACAATAAAGAGGTGGGTGAAAATATGACAATTTACTTGCACACTCCAAAAAGCCCACACCCCAAAGGACTGAATTAAATAAAATGTAAGAAGAGTGCAATAAAAATTACAACTTGATTTATAAAAATGCATTATAAAAGTCTAAATCAACCCTCCAACCATAGGTATGGTTGGTAAATAAAATTAAGAGGCATGTGACAAGTTTTACTTGTCCCATAAGCCTCCAAAAACCTCCAAGGACAAATTCGAATTTCCAAGGAGGTGGAGTGTTTCATACTCCAAAATATGACTTACACAACCCTTACACATACTTACACATCACTTACACATACTTACAACATTTAATACAAAAGCCAACAACTTCCATTATTACTTTCTTATATCCAAATTTAATTAATTAACTTTTAACCATATGTTTTCTCACATTAATCTACCACAATTTAATTAAATAAAAGAAAGGGACACATCACTAATAAAATACATACAAACAATAATAAAAAAGGAACCACATTAATAAAATACACAAAACCCATGGTCACATATAAAGGTGATCCCCCATGGGAATCCCTAACAACAATCAAACACAAACACAATAAAACAAGTTGCCATGGTGACCTTGTTGAATTCATCTAGAATTCCAATGTGGTTGGTCTCCAATCCCCTATGTTTGTTGTGATATTTTAACCTACAAAACACAATACCTCCTTCGGCCTCATGGCCATATCAAAACATCCAAAATGAATATAAATATAATTCCAAAATCATCTATATAAATGAATCACAACAACATCAAAGTAACAACTATATCATTTGTAATTTAATCAAAAACCATATCATCATCATATAATGTCCATTTTCTAGGTCTACTCACAATATCCAAAATCACATGTCTGAACAACATTCAAAATATATCCATGTCAAATAGTATATCAGCATCCACATATGAAGTGGTCTCTAATAATCATCATGCATCATAATCAAATCAAGATCAACAATAATCCATGGTCCAACATCTAACATCATACTAAATCAAACCATAATAATGTCCATAATGAAATCAACCATATCAAGATCATTATCAAAAGGCATCAAATGGAATTGGGCACTACACAACTTACCGGCTGAATGAGATTGTTTTCTACCCTTATTGCAATGTTGTATGTAGCAGGTAAGGTTCTACCTCCCATGGATTGAATCATGACTAAAATGTCACTATTCAAATCCCTTAGATAATACAAAAAACCATGTTGGGATGTAGACCTTACCACTTGAGCAATTCTATCCCAATTCTTCTAGAATATGATGTTTAAATCAATTATCTATTCGTTGGGTGTGCACTTTCTTGTGCTCATCTTCTCCATCAAGTGATAGATGATCTGATTTATCTTCAAAGTAATTGCATAGAGTCATTCAAAGTTCATCCTAGGTAGCAATAGATGTAGGTCTGAGGCCATGATACCATTGGAGTGCTTTAACCTTGAATGAGGCTACAAGAAACCTAACAATAACATCATCGAGTGTAATCATATAGACAAAGCATACATCGACCACATATTGAATGTGTTCAATAGGGATGACTTGATTTTCTCTTGTGAACTATGGAATAATCTTAAGTGTGGCGACTAGGATATCATCATGGGCATTGAGATTGAGCGAGCTTCCTCCAGTGAAACCGGTAAAGTTCTTTGGAGGAGGAGGTCTAAATTTCATGATAGGGAACACTTTTCTATTTTGAGGAGTAGAGTGCACACAGCATGCTAGAGATGGGGATGTGCACATGGAATATCTTTTACGTGTGATTCTCGACAAAAGAAGCAAGTTTTCAAAGGAACCTTTAGTTGTAGCACTCTGTATCCGGTATGCACTCTTCTCATAAAAGGTGCTCAAGACTACAAAATAGGAGCTTTAGAAATGTTGGGAGTCACCATATGTGTTGAAATAATCCTCTAAAGGATGGAAATACTAAGTTCACACACAGAAACTTATTAATATGAAATTTAAGCTTTCACTGCTTGTCCCACCTAGCATGCTAGAAAATATTGGTTGTCAAACTTGCACCTGTGTCTTGGATATGGAAGAATGGATTTGTTTGAGACAATAATGGAACCGTCTCTAAGTTGTGGGACCTTGCGCTCTTGAGATGGATCTCCAGAGAAGGCCGAATTCCTCTATTTATTTCTATTGCTACCCCTATTCCTATTGCTGTGCAAGGGAAAACTAAGCTAACAATATGAAGGGACCAGGATAGAAGGATAACAAAAATGAAAACTAATCTAAGGAAGGTGATAGCACCAAAAAGAGGGATGAACACATCCGTTACGAGTGAAAATGAAAGGAAAAGGCATAAAAGAAGGACATGCACATGTAGCACAACTAAAACACATTTAACTAATTAGTTTCATGAAACACAACTAAAAATGGAGTTGTAGGGGATATAGAGTGACACAACAAGCATGAAATGTAAAAGAAAGGAAAGAAGAAAGAACACAAAAACACTTAGGATAGAGAACAATCACAAAACCGATGCTTCCATTACTTCCTAGATATGTACGAGAACTATTACAATGGAGAAAGAGGTCGATATCCACATGCACATGAGCCGGATATAGAGGTCTCCAACTCATAATATATAAATATGAAGTCCTTAGAAAAATGCGTAAGGATCCAAAGTGTCCAACATTAACAATGATCCTAGCTCTTACATTTATAGATGAATCCATGGAAGAAGAAGAGAAGAAGGAGGGAAAATCTGAATTTGAAATACAACCACCAACAAGAAGCATTCAATGCCTACAAATCTGCCTAAAAATATTTTAAATATGTATCCTCGAAGTCTTTTTGGCGTGTTGGAGAAGGAAGGTAGGAGAATAGATCAAATCAAATCAGGTGGTTAGAGGAATAAGATCTACTCATCAATGTCTAAATTGACATTTTCCCATATTTCATCTAATAGATCTACCAAGAATTTGAATTGAAATGCCTCACACTATAGCCCACATCAACAACTATTGATTAAGACTAGGCACACACCAATCGGAGCTCTATAGCAAAAGATATGGATGTAAGAATATTTTAGGGCCACCTGCACATCCAAGACATGTGGCATGTGTGGATTGGCTTAAAGGATGCCAACTATGCAAATGTTCTTGTCATTTCTTCCATGTGTCACTCATTGATTTATTGCAAAGGTTTAGTGCCTTGTTGGTGCGCTTTGATAGGTTACATGTGGCACACTTAGTCATATTAGAGAATGGTGTGGCATGGAATGGAGAAGAAGAGAGTGCAAAGGTATGTGAGTGGAATAATGAGGTATGGGAAGATTATGCAAGGAAAGCCCATGTAATTACAACACACGTGAGAGGAAAGGGCACATAGGGATGTCAAGGACTTAATTGATTTTGGGAAGCAAAGGCTAAGGAGCACATGGAAAT